>JAAGNO010028947.1:80546-103745 GCA_033439905.1 Ceryle rudis
ATTTTATTATTAGTATTGGGGGGGTGGGTTTGTTTTTTTTTAATTATTACTATGGTTGGTATTTTTGATTGAGTGGTTTATTTTCTTTGTTAAATCAATAGCCTTCTAAAAATCTGATGGTTAATCATTTTACTGATTTAGGCGTTTATAAAGGTCTCGCTAGGAATACCTTCTGTCTTAGAACCTTAATATCCCTTCTAGAATTGACACTGCATAACCAAGACTACAGCAAAGGAAACCGGATTTTCTTAAAATGCTAAACACTTTCTTAAAAGAATCTTAAAGGGATTTTTAGGTTTTCTTCAGCAGGGCAGGCTGCCTTGTGGTTATACAGTTTCAACGTGATTTCAATGTAAGAGCTCTGCTCTTCAGCATTAACTCACACAAGCCAATCCGAGGCTCTTTACCTTCGTACGGAATCACGGTAACTCGAGAAACTTATCTACAGCTTGGTTTCCTCTTTCTTTAAACCAAAGATTACAAAATTATTAAGAATTTACCAATACTGGTCTGAAGAGTTAACTAAAATACCCAGATGTAGTACAAGATATGACTAGCAAACACATTTTTGAGAAAGATCTCTTGCAGAAAATTTCAGTTATGTAGAATGTTTACCTGAGAACCTATTTCTATGATAGGTTAATTATGAAAACATCAATAATCAAAGGTGAAAGACTGGCACATACTGATATGCCAGGCATGGAAAAAATGGTTTATTTGCCTTATTCTCTGTGTGTGATACCAGCATTTTTTAATTCCTATTTCCATCTGAATCAGGGAGTACACCAGTTTTTTTCAGCTGATGGTGTCAGTTTTAAGTGTTTACTAAAAAAGAAATCTAGTCATAGAGAACTGAAACAATGAAACTAGTAATGTTGTGAGGAATTTTTCAAATAGTAAGCTTCTGTGAACTTAAGTATGGTTTAGCACCATATTTACTGTAGGGGCTCTGCTAATGCAAACCTCCTTATCCCTCTAACATTGTGGGCCCTATTTAGGGTCATCAACTGCTCAGTCAATCGAATTTAATTGTTTACTGACACCACATTAGCTTCAAATCACTTCAATTCTAAATGTACACCAGAATAGCACAGATGAAGAGAATATATCAACATTTTGTATATAACAGATATAAGTCTAACGGGCAAAGTCTCCAACTGCTGCTGCCATTCATTTTGATAAAATACTAGCCATGAATAATTAGTATTCATTTGCTCTAATTAAGGAACATAGATAATGGAAGCTGGATTTAGAATAGCATGAAGCAATTTTCTGGGGCCTGTCATGCTCAGGTTGTGCCGGGTCCAACAAAAGATATAGGTTCTGCTTGCATAAGGTGGGCATGAGGCTGCCAGTGCCCAGCTTGACAGGACTGGACTTGGGGACAAAGCACTGCGTGAGGAATTACTGAGAGATTTCCAACAGCAGACATGGACTGCAGTATTTCTCAGGTCCTACGCTTCCCAAGCACCAGATTCTGTGAATTATGCCTAAAGCAGAAATACAGTACTAGAAGTACAAGTCAGCATAGCAGATGCACAGATGCTTTTCTTTATACAAGTTTACTGAATAATAATATATATGAGTGAATAAGCAACACACATACCAGGCAGGGTGCTTCTACAGCTCTGTCTACCCACTCTGTAGCTGAGTGGGTGCAGACAAGCTTTGCCAATGGTTGGAGCCACACGGAGAGGAGAGGGAGGTCTGCTCTCTGGTCTGTCACTGCATCAGTTCATGGCCATGGACAGACTTGGTCAGTGTCTTTGCTCATCAGTTTACTCACATGCAAGGCTCAGAGGAACCATCACCCGGACACCAATGAAATCAAGTTTCAAAATCACTGGGAGTGTTATTCTTTAGGAAAGGCTAAATAAAAGTGCCAAATTACTGACAGACTCCACTGGCCTAAAGCAAGCCTTCCTTTAAAGAAAGGCACTCCCTGATGGGTGTTGCCAAGCACAGCTGGGCAGAGGTCTCCTCCTGAAACTTTGGGATGGCATCCCCTTCCTCCTCTGTTTAATTACTCTATCTGACAAAATTGTGGCCATCTTCTCCAGGATCAGCCTGCATGTTCAGCCCAGCACAAGCCCACCAACCCAATATCATATCCAGACCAGCTGGCAGAGGCAGCAACCATTGACAGCTACTTAAAAGGAAATTTTCAGACAGGACGCACACCCATCTGCCCGGATGCCTACTCCATCCTCCCTAGGGCTTAAGAAAAGATGCTTGATTTTCTTTAACCACTGGAAGAGTATACACACAGCATCCATCTCAACCAAGAGGCAGTTGCTCCAGTTCCTGTTATCTGCCAACTTAATTACTGCCTTCACCATTTCTTTCTTTGCTAAATTCCATAACATTTAAGCTTTTTACTTCAGGCATTGGTGGAACAGCACTCATTTTTTTTTAGCTCTATGTAGGTACACTGCTGGCAACACTGCTTTTCATTGCAGATAGAAGCTCAAATCTAAATATTTGTTTGTTTGGTATCTAAGAAGCAGGTCACACTTCTATCTGGGAAGGGTGCTGTTAATTGATGCTTCTCAGGAACAAAGCAGAAGAAAAGCACTCACCCAGTTAGTCTCCAGGCTCAGCTGGGGAGTGATACAGTTAGTAGCTGCTTCTAAAAATCATTCTGCATGAGTGCCCCTTTGCTACAGCTCCCTGGGAGACTGGCAGCAGTACATCAGTCCTGGCTGGGAGACAGTGCTGTTGGTCAGTGCTCCTGAAGCACAGCATGGAGGATGAGCATTTGGGCAGCTGGACTCCAGCTTTCGTGGAGACATGATGGCTGGCAGTGGAGGTGGCAAGGAGCAGCATGCAGAGTCCCTTCTCAGCACTGACAAGCTCCTCTACCCACCCAGCATAGCAGGTTGATGCAGTGGCCACAGAGACTTCAACAGCCAAACCAAGGAGTGCTGCAAGCAAGGCTTGCAGGTTGAACTACACAGATTAAGAGAAACCAGGAATCAAATCTAAGGTCAGTGCTAGAAAATAGAAACATGGCCTGTGTATGTAATTTCTTGTTTCCTCTAATGGCTGTAGAAGTCTCTTACAAAGCAAGAGAAGAGAAAAATACATTTCAGAGTGTACAAGAACAGCCATATGACCTAGGCATCTAAATCAAGCTTCAAAATTTTAAGTAATGACAATAGTTGTAGGCATTATGAAGCCCATTGATAACTGTAGTTCTGTTGGGAAAAAGCAAAGTATGTTATATCTATTGCATTATAGTTTTGACTTTTCCATGCTTTGAAAATGAAAAATCATTGGCATTTCAAAAAAGAACTCCCACCTAGATTCCCCTTAAATGCTGCCCCTTCAATAATTCCTGTATGCTTTTTTACAAGAAAACTATTATGCTTGTTAGATAGGTGGAATTTACAGTGCCACAGAAGAATGTTCCACCTCTGGCTTTAAAATGGTAAAAAGAATTTAATATTTTTTAAAACCCACAAAATGAATACAGCTTACCCCAAATCCTGCTTTTGGTTCCCCTTTCTAAAATACCTTCTGGGAGGAGGCCAAATTACATATTAAGCATTTCTAAAGGGCTTAATAACACAATCAGATTTGATGTGAAAATGCTTATAGATTCTGCTCTACAGTAGTGTTAGTTGGCTCAGCTATAAAATATCTATATCTTTGTATCAATGATAGATGACCCAGTATAATAAAAGATCTTGACTTGCGTGTATGTTAACAATTAATGGGATGTATAATGTATCACATACTGTGTGTGGAAGGTAATAAAGAGGTGTAAATGAGAATTACACTGGTTAATTGGTGTCATTAATGGTTCTTTTGTTCTGCTAGAAAAGCAGTATCTTACTCTGAAGATGATATTGTAGGGCTGACTGCAGACTTCAAGAGTTGAGAGGAGTTAAAAATGTCAGCTCAGCTATGAAATTGCTTCTTCAGGGATGTGGCCTGACATGAAACCCACTTAGAATCCCAGATTCAAATCAAATAGACTGGTTTCCTTCTTGGGATCACCCTCCAGCTTCAGCCACACTTTGCAAAACAGGTCACTGTATGACTCCCTGTAGTACATCTGTAACAGATCAGGCAATTGCTCTCCATGTTTTCCAGGCAGTCATAGCGCTGGCTGGGTTTGCTGTTTCAAATGAGCTTAGTCATCTTGTGATCCTCCCTGCCTATCCTGTCCTGTCTCCATCCATATAGCACAAGCAGCAAGTCAATGCGGTGATCACACTGGGTTGGGGGTTTTTTGGTTGGGTTTTTTTTTTGGTCGTTGTTTTGTTGTTGTTTTATTTTTATTCCTCTCAATCAGTTGGTTTTTTATTTCAAAGTGTTTCCTGACGCAGCTTACTGCCCTGCCACAGACAACACCTCATGAAGATGACATGGAAAACCAGAAAGTGCTGATTTTGATATTTAGGATGCACTGGCCAAAAGTTGCTTTGCTAAGCCTTGGGACACACGTAGTGCCAAGAAGAAAGTCTGGATTAAGAGTTTTCTTCCTTCCATGAATCTACCTGTAGACAGAAGAACACAGCACAGAACCACCACCACTTTGAGGAATAAAGATAAGGAGGAATTAAAATGGTTTCAAGACCACTGCAGATAGTAGGCACAGAAATAAGGACTGTATATGACATTACATCAACATTTCTTTTTTGTTATTTGGAAGGCCAGCTTCACAGAGTTTGGTAAATTAAATCCTATGATCATCAACTGGTTGAAGTTCTGTAATGCTTTTTATACAGGACTCTTAGAATATTTTATGACAAATAGGTCCAATTCCAGCTATTGTGAAAGGGAGGGGGAGAAGTTAAATAGCTTCTCCCAATTCAGAGAGGAAACTGGAAACTGGGAGTGAAAGTCCAGGTTTCCAAATTCTACCCTATCCAGAAGAATATGCTGATATTCCTCTACTTGAGAAAAGCAAGCACATGAAAATGCAAAGCTCTGCAAAGCCTGTGCCACTTCAGTACAAATCTAAGAGCCAGTGGCCCTGAGTTGACAGCTTGGGAGAAGAGCCAGCATGCATACATCATCTTAAAGGTGAAACCCACTAACCACACCAAAAAATATTTAGCAATTATAATAAAAGATACCTTTTTAACAAGTGACTTTTTAATCATCTCTACAATGCTGTAAATCAAACCATGCAGGATGTTTTCCAAAAGACTAAGTGCAAAGCCACTGAAATTAAATGGTCTGACAAATGATGGGCCATATAATGCCCACGGACATGATCAGGAACTCTGTAGCGGATTTAAGGCAATGCAGAACTCTACAAAATAATTTTAACATATTCAGAGTTTTGATTTTTACATCCTTCCTCAGTGTTTGTGTTAATTTAGTGGCTGTGGAATATGACAGGATACTGAGGCCCTTTTCAAGCCAAAGCATAGGCTCAGCACAGTGAAAAGAATGTAAATCTCCAGATATTCTGCTAAATTTGGTATTCGGTGCTAAACGTCACAATCAAGAAGACAGGTATGTCTACCTAGGCAAGCTCAGACTGATGCAAATTGTATCTCCCTGTGCTCTTGGGTTGGTGGACATGAATGTGCCACTTGAGACAGCGGGCAAAGATGTCTCTTGAAGTCTGCCCCTACCTGCACTCCAGATACAGCAGGAGTTCTGCTTAGTTTAATTCTTCTGAATCTACTGTAGTGACAGCTGTGAAAGACAAGTGTGAAGGTCAAATGCACAAGATCCTGACTGAAAGCTTTATGCCTAATCTTAAAGTCTCCGAGTCTAACAAGATATATGTCCTGAACAGTGACAGACCATTCAACAATCTTTTCTTTTTCAAGTATAGCAGCATTGTTTGTATTGCGTTCGAGGCCAAAACCAGGATCACCACCCCAGGGTGGTGGCTGCTTGCTGAATACCCAAGCAGTGAAAGACAAGGTTTACCCACAAAAGAAAGGTCTGGATTTTTCAAAGCTGTTTAAGCATTGTTCTAGCCACCATTGCTAAATAAGGTATTTTAGTCACCTTTTCCAGAGTTATCTAGGCACACTTGAAAGTTCATTTCAATTACTATTTTTAAGAAATTAATTGAATAACCATAAAAAAAAAAGCATTTGAGAGATGAAAGCAGTCTTCAGTTGATCTAACTTAGATTCACTTCTACAGCAAGCTACTACTGTTTAAATGGAATGCCTGAAGAATACCATAAAGACAGACCATAATACTCTCCCAACCCCTGTTACAGCCCTGACCAAAGCCCTGTTTTACTTATACCTGGAACCAGCCTTGAACTCCAAATCAGTACATTCCCATATCTGTCTGGAGAACATTAACTTTTTTTTTCCTGTTACATTCTCAAACACCACAGACATCTGAGGTTTTAAAAATTTTAGAACACTTTGAGTACATCGTTTCTCTTGAACAAATTTGCATAACTAAAAGCAAACAGGCAATATAAAAATGCATTTGTGTGATCATCATTTTAAGGGGTTGACTAAAACCTTTTTAGGGAGACAATTAGAAATGCAGGGGGAGTGTGGCTGATTTATGTGTATGACAGATTCACTAACTACTTTGTCTTGGTATATTCTGAGCTCTTCATTCCCATCACCAGCTGGTAAACACTTCCATTAAATATTTCTCTTTTGACCTGTACACTTATATTTCATTAGCATACATTACACATGGGCCAGTATCAGACTACTTTATCCAAACTCAAGTTCTGTTGGTGCAGTCAGTTTTGAGAGTGAAAAGTTGTAATGCAAAATTAGAAGCCAGATAGAAATAGGGTCCTTAAACTACCCAGAACACAGTTATGGTTTCTAAATGACTCAAAGGTTATTTAATCTTAAATTCCTCACCTAAATTTTTTGCATGTGTTTATATTTGTATGATACAATTAAAAAGTGGAAAAGCAAACTATTTCTTAACTATGTAGGACCTGTAACAGCAAAGGAATTTAAGTACATGCACATTGTCTGCCCTTCCCTGTTTAGTCTATCCATCTTTAACTTTCCTTCCTGCCTTAAAGTTTTCCAACAAGCAACCTAATTTCACTTAAGTTTCCTCCCTCCCAGAACTATCCTCTTCAGGGGATCTTGAAATGAATCAACTGTATGTGTATTTGTTGAGTCCTTTTTCCATTTCTCAAGGATGTCTTATTATGAGATTTCTCACCCATAATTTATTACTCTGGTTGTACAGACCAAGGCATTTCCTCACAACACGAGCAGTGATGCAATTTAACGAATTCCACAGTTTTTTTGTTTTGGTTTGGTTTTGGGTTTTTTTTTTGTGGAAAAAAAGTCTTTACTTAAATACTATGAAAGTATTCATCAGCTGTTCTGAAATGTATACTGTCTTCTTGCTCCCTGCAAACTCATCGTTCTCTTTGAAGCCATGTGGAACAACAACGAAGCACTTCGTAGAGGAGCCACAGCATTTTTCTTACTAGGTGAAGAGTATGCTGCTAAGGCAAGATATAGTCTTTACCATCAGAGACTTCTGATCTAGCACTTGTGCTTGCAACTCTCACTTCCTTGGATAAAAATGGGGATGGCAGTAAAGAGAAATATCAGCAGCACTACAGTCTGTAGTATAAGGCAGACCCTAGCCTCTGATTGCTGGTTAGGAATTGCACAGTACATATTATGAGAAGAAAAAGAAGTTTGATTTAAGGTAACAACTGCATCACGCACACGTTGAAATTCTCATGTTGGCTGCAGAAGCAGCGAGCTTGCACATAAGCCAGTAAGCACATCTACCTCACAAGACAGAAATAAACACTTATGCCTACACCCTTACTGCTCGGTATTGAGTCAGCAGTTAAGTTCAGAAGATATTTTGGATTCAGGCTCACAAATGGATCAGATCCCAGGAAAGCTCATATATACAGTTGCAAACATCATCACTTTGACAGTGGATAACCATTTTTGAAAGATTCATGCATGAAACAGCTGACTAATGATTTTCATGACAGGAGAAAGAATAAGCATAAAAACTTTCACACCCCCTCCACTCCTCCCACCCCCCAATAACTCCTGCAAAGGGATAAGCCTCCACACTTCACACCTACAGCATCTTACAAACTTCAATGGGACTTCACCTCAGGAAGAGGGCAGACACCTCAGGACAGTAGCACTGGATGCAGCAGCTACTACCACACTTTGCCTGAGCAACTCATCCTTCTCTTTGCTTGGGCTCTGAGAATAGTCACCTCTGACACTGCCAAAGGTAAACCACATTTAGAGAACAGGAATAACAATTGTAACATTCAGTATGTCACCAGAGTCCTTTATCCGTTTATTATTCCTAGTTAGCCTGTCAGGAAACATTTGCTACATACAATAGTGAAGCAGCATGGCACCAAGTGAATAACCAGAGACTAATCCTAACCAACCTCAATTCATTATTTCACCCTAGTTCTTACAGGATGAGTTTCTAACAGAAGGAGCAAAAGGATATTTTGATATTCTTTCATCATTCATTGTGGCTAGGTTCTCTCTGCTACAACCCTATTATCAAGTGTCCTGATGAAAGAGAATGTATACTCCTCTGGTTTAAGGATGTGGCCCAAGACGGCTCAGTCCAGACTGTAACCCTGCAACACCTGCAATTTTTTTCACAGGCTTTTAGATTCAGTGCAAGGATTTTTCTTTTAGCTGCTATACTCTGATCTCAATCCAGATTAGGTTTAAAAGCTAATGATCAACAATGAATCAAGTTTACTTCAAATTATAAATCTGACTGTACTCAGTGTGCAGCAGCAATTAAGGGAAATAGGCTTCCATAGGAGACCAGATTTTTTTTTTTTTTTTCCTTTCCTAAACACATCAACTTAAGACAGACCTCTCCAAAATTCCAGTTGCGTTTAGTTGTCATCAACTCCTTTGGAGAGTTCAGTGCTGAAAACCACACATCACATTTCCTCAGAATCAGGGAAAGATTTAAAAGTAAATCTAGAAGGCATACAGTAGACACTCACAGGTGACAGGTATACACAATGTATATACAGTGTATTTTGACCTCTGTGCAAAGGACTATTCCCACTAATATTGATAAGTATTGATATACACAACCAGAGGCAGAAGCACACATTCGTTCACTTGTAAATAATTTTTAAACTCAGGAAATAAATGTGTCAGTATTGCTTTCAGAGACATTTTAGATTCAGGTGAGATTATGAAGGCTGGAGTGCCCTGAGTGGGAAATAATTTCCTTTTCAGGGAGCTCATTTCTTTGGAGCAAAGAACCTGAAAGTTTTTAATGCTCACTAAAAATGAATAATAATTTATTACTTTTAGAAATGTCTGTGTTCTGAAGTGTATGGGACATGGGATAAAATCTTGGACCTATTCAAGTTAATAACAGAACTGCCGTGCTTTAAAGGAGTGTTACCCTCTGTAATTTACAATCTAAGAGCAGATATGGACCCTGGAAAAGTGTAATTTGAACTGTATCGGACTAGAAACCTCTCACTGATTTTAGGAATCATTCAACTGAATTAAAGCAACTGCATTACAGGGCATCTCCAGAAATGTCAGTGAATAATATTTACTTAAGCAATGAATGAAAAATAATTAAAAAAGCATCCATGGCAAAACCACTCAGAAGCAACAATCAGATTCACACCAACACAGGACAAACAACATGAAAAAAAAAGTAAAACAGTTCAGAATCTTAAGGGAAATAGAAAGTGTGTCCTTGTTTATAGGCACTCATGATTTAAAAAAGAAAAAAAATGCGGGGGGGGGGCAGGTGGTGGTGGTGTGGGGAAGCGTACTGACAGTGCCCTTTTAAGTGTACAAGCTTCCTACACTGAAGAATATAGTCTGGTTGAAATTAGTATAAATCTCACAGTGTATTAAAGCATCAGAAGATGAGGGTAGCTATGGTAATTCTAGCACTTTATTAAACACCAGACAAATTGAAGAGTACATTTCCTGCTTTTTGAAAGAAATGAATGATATCTTCTGATTGGGGAATGCTAAGGGCAAAGGAAGCTGGCTGAAATGGCTTAAAACAGTACTGCAGTACATTTATCAGGACATTTAGTGTGGCTTTTCATGGGAAACTGGTGGAAGGAGAAGGGGGAGTGATTTTTATTGCTAAAATTAATTTTATTGCAGTGCTAACTAACCCTCTTCCCCCCTGGAATCACACACAAATAAAGAAAAATGACTGGGAATGCGCTTCCTCTTTGTGGTTTTTCAGGACTCGTTTGTGTTTTCAGCAGCGCAGTGCTAGATCTGGGCTGTGCACTGCACCATTCTTCTGCCCAAACTACAGCACGGAAAACAGATACATAAAGAATGAAGAATCTGATTAAGAAAAGTACATTTATATTTTGACTGTGTTTTATTTTTAACATAAAACATCTTGAAAAAAGTTTTATGATTTAGCATTTATGAATGACTAGATTTTAAGAGAATTGTAATATTTTTTTAGGGTATTTCAGCTCTATGAGTTATTTCTTGTAGATTCAGATAATGACATTATAAATCTTTCTGTGGAGGCAATTACTAAGGCAGAAATGGCCTATTCCCCATTGGCTTTTAGGCTCAGCTTACTGACATATTACAAGCAGGCTTACCATGGTCATTAAAAACTGATCTGGGATTTATTGTACCTCTTTAAACTCTCAGTACTTCGAAAAGTATTGAACAGAAAGGAATACAAGGTGAAGTTACAAAGAGATCCAACGAAGCAATCAGGGGAAAAATAGGCTTAATTTATCCCAGCAAGACCCACCAGAAGTGCCACAAAAATATCTGAAATTGAGCTTTGAGTCCTAAATAGAGATCACGCACAAGAGCTATTAATCATATCAAATGGAAACACTTTTAAACAGAGGGTTTGGGAACATAAAGGACATCAACACAAGATTGCAGGGCAGAAAACAAAGCCAAGATTTTAAGACTGCCAATAGTGACAAAATACCTGCCCAGTGCAGTAGACAAGAATGAAAAAAATTCAGCTACAGCAACTTTTCTTGCCTAGATCCCAGTCACCTGCAGTGCAAGCAGGAATTTTATCTATACCTTGTGTTAACATCAGACCTCAGATCATTGCACCGCAGTCAGTTTTCAGGGTAATCTTTGGTGGCGAGCAGCAGGGCAGGCAGTTGAACAAATGCCTGCAAGAACAAATGCACCATCACCTCATGCAAATGGATCTAAAAGAAGGCCAGAACAAGAGAAACACTACCACTGGATATGAGCAGGACTGACGTACTCATTAGCAGGCAAAGGTCAGTGACAAAATTTCTGTTTCATCATCTGTCAGTTAACCTTCAGTTCTGGGTTGCCAGTGATTGGAGCTGCATCTCCAGAGCAGCTGCAGTCCCAAACTGTTTGTTCCTCCAGGACATACCCAGCGGTAGAGAGTTCAGAGCACCTGGGAGATTGCCTGATGCAGCACACACCTTCCACTTCTTGTGGCTTTTGTCCCAACTTTAAAGCTGCCTTTGGAGGAATGAGTTACTGCTTGGGGAAGCTACTTGGTTGCTGTGTTTTATATTCTCCCATGGGTCATCTCCGACAATCCAATTCATTTTAGGGAAGCAACTCACCAGGAGTGACTGGTGTCTCAGAGTGTTATATGGCTTTACAAAATACAACTACTATCTGTACATTGCTGTAAGTAAATACTCAAACCCTCAGTTTTATCAATAATTTCCTATCTCTTAGCAAACCATAATTGCCTGAAAAAGAATACAGCTTCACTGGCTATATTTTTAGAGCACCATCTTTGATTTTAGTTCTTGAAAATTGGGTTGTCTTCCTAGAAAACTTTGAATGGGCATCAATTTGCAATGGATAATGGTTCAGTACGTTTATGAAAACCATACTACAGATGTTTGAAGGCTGTTGATCCAAGAACTAAATGTCACTTCTTCCTTGTAAGTCATCTTTTCCTTTCTCAAGATGATTCTGACAGACACATACATATTCTAATGTTTTACAGTATGTTAGGTGGGTCAACACTCATTTTAAAGGATATGTTTTAACATAATATTAATTTCAAACCCGAAACTGTATTATTAGAGGTAGCATACATCCTTTTCTTTAAGTTTGCATTTTCCAGAGAGATTTGTCACTCTAAAATTCTCTTTACTTTTCACCAGGAATAAACTGAACTGTATTTGAAAATAATGGCTTTAATTATAATTGGCATGTCTGAGCCTACAGCTAGTGCCACTCACTTTACTAAGTGACATTACTTATGACACTGGCAAGATCAGAGTCTTTTATCACTTTTTTTTTTAAATTATTAATAGGAGACCAATTTCCAACCTTCTCTAATATCTGATTATCTCTGGATAACTGGAGATGAGTAAAGATAGAAGACCACATCCAGAACTGGGCCCCCCCAGTAATCCCTAAAAATCTATGGTATTCAGAATACAAAATCTTCTCAAAATGACCAGAAATTAAAAGATTTACATCCCCTTTGACTAAAGCAGCTGTCATAAGATTACTGTATATAAATCATGGGTGAGAAAACCTACGCCCCAGAACCAGGCACAGCCCATGACCTCAACTCATATTTTTGGTGTATGTTAGCATACAATCCACAAAAAATGCTTGACAGACCTATTCATCACCACTAAAATGATGAAATATTTGCTAGCAGAAATGGCACAGCACTGCACCAGAGCCCAGTAGGTAGGAGGCAAGGGCTGCAAAGAGAGAGAAAAGGGAGAACTGGTAGGGGCTGGGCACCTTTGTCCTGCACCAGCCTGGGTGCTGCACCCAGAGGATGGGTGAGATGAGAGGTGCAGAATTATGATCTTCTATCCCTCCTCTTGCTCCTCATGGGTTTGCCTTGTATGCACAGCCCAGCTTTGGCTCACAGGCTCACGTTCAGTACTCACCTAGCAAAACCAATGAGGTTAATGCAATCATTAAGAATAAATATGAACAGGGCCATTTGTTCTAAGCCAAGTAAATTCACCTTTCATTACAGACACGGGGGGGGGCAGCAGATCTGACTGTATAATATGGCACCATATGTGTAAAACCTGCCTCCACGTATGCAAAATTTGTCTAAAATGTTCTTTCCATTAAGACAAAGCTCATTCAGACTTGCTCTTCCTCCTTGGAACGTACACAGCATTGATTTACACTTTAGTAGTAATAACTTCAGCTATTAGAATGCTCTTAGTATCCTTTTAAATTGGCTCCAGGCATTTGGGGAGTCATTGTCAGGCCATCTAGAATGTAGATAAAGGGATCCTACGGCAGAGTAATATTCTGTATAAACTCCAGTTTAGGGCCAATGATATATTTCCCATAACTCTTGCATTGCGGGCATTCTGATAACGTGTGGACAAAGTGTTCCAGAATATGTATTACATCACCAGCCCCCTTATTATTCAAAGCATTGGCAGAGTGAACTCCCTTCAGAGTCCAGGAGATCTGCAATGTAATTTTGTTGTTAGGGAAGACCTTAATCACCTGGTGATTATTTTGACTGCTAGTACAAACATTATCCAAGGCTTAGCCCGATATTTCAGTGTTTGTATCTGAATCAGAGTTCCTCCAGCATCCTTAGCTAGGTAACACTATGTTGCAGAATAATTATCATAATTTTTAATTATTATATTTTGAGATGCATTTTCCATAAAGTCTAGGAGCATCAACTATACTGTATCAGCTATGTCATTCTGGTTTAAGACAACATACTTTACTGACATGTCCAATTCCCGATAGCCCTCTAACATACTTAATTCTGTAACCAAACCATGTGAGAATTATTCTTCTGATAGCTGTTAAAATACTCTGTCTGACTGGCAAAGTCAAAATGGCATGGACTATATCAATATTAAAATACAGATTACAGCTTTGATTTTTAAATTTACTTAAACTTAATGGTGTAGCATCAGCTGCAAAATATGAAAGTGAGACTCAACTCCATTCTCTACTTTGTAAACTCAAGAGTAGTTAAAATTCTGGATGGTTTCCTTTAGCTCTTTTCAAATGAGTATCGTAAGGATTTCTTCTTAAGGGAACCATTTTGCACGTTAAGATGGAAACTAGAATAATGCACAAGATTATTTCATGACAACTGCTGAATTTTTTTTTTTAGACTAGCAGAAAGAAAACAGGTTCTCAAAGATTAACTAGTCCTGATTTGTATTTTATATTATAAACTTAAGGATAACTATAAAGGATAACTAGGATGCTGAAGTTCTGTGAAGGTTGATTGCTTAATATGTGTTATTTTTTCTTTTGGGCAGACAATTATATAGAGACATGTAATTAAAAAAAATAGTAACCAGAATTGCAGTGCGGCCAGAAGTCAAGGGTAATATAATCACATTGTATGCCAAGTTTGCACGTACAAATACATTAACAGAAGGAGAGCAAGGCAGCGCTGCAACTAGCGACAAGGAACCATACAAATACACACACTTGCACCATACTTTCGCATATGCCTTCAGTTTTTCCTAATAATTTTTACTTCTCAAATATTTCATGCCAAGACATCCTACCTGAGAGCTGGGTTAGAAAATCAGCAGCTATGCACGCAGCCAGGAGTGGCTGGGTTTACGTTTGAACTTGATCATCTTCAAGGTCTCTTTCAAGCAGAACAGTTCCATGATTCTTGTGGTACTGTGGAAGTGGTACTGAGGTAGTGCTCCCCTTTGCCAAGTTCCCTGAAGTAGTGTCTCTTCTCTACTTGGCTTGCATGGAGAACCTGTGGGAACAAGGGATTGTGCTGCTCAGAGCGTAGTACAAGTTACTGCCTCTGCCAGTCCTGCTCCCACAGAACAGCCTTGTGCAGTATAGCATCAGAGAGGTTGCAAAAAAGTCCCTCCAATCACTGATCACACTTTTCTGTGATCAGGTTGATTGCAGTGCACAAGTTAGATGAGATAACTGGTGATGAGAAAGCTTCAGAAGTAAAAATCTCAAAAGTCAAAGCTCCAAACTCTCAGGACAAATCAAAGACAGAAAGCACACCTAACTGTCCACACACACACCATAGCCCATCTTCCACTGTCTTCCTTCACAGTCATTATAAGACACGGTTGTTTGATATCAAGACTAAATTGAAAAATTTCCATGGTAGTTTGTTACTGCATGCAAGCAAACGTATTTCCAAAATAATGACAAATATGGGACTTGAGAATTTAATTTTGGAATGTCTATCTAAATGGACTTTTTTATCTCAGAAGGGCACACGGAACAGAGTTAACTTAAATACCTGTAAGTTTCTTGCTCTGATTGCTTACCATTTTTGATACCATACCAAGAGTTCTGGCACTTAAGTGGACTCTAAAAGATTCCCAACTAATCTAATCTCTGGGGCATGTTACAATTCTCAAGCGCTAATAGATATATTCCACAGGTGAACCAGATGACCTCCACAAGTCCCTTCCAACCTGAATTATTCTATGATTCTGTAAGTATTCTGAATCATCATTTTCTGTGCTGTAGCACTGGTGTTAAGAATGCCATTTAGCATGCTTAGAAATGAACTATGCAGCAACCAAGAGGTAGTTAGAAGAATGCAATTTAAAACACATTTTCTTCACAGAAACACAATATGTGGTCTTCCCAGGAGTAATTCTCATGACCTATTCCAGTCACAGCCCTTATTTATAGGTGGGGATGGAAGGAATGAAACTTGCTGCTCCATAGCGAGAATTTTTGTGATGCAATAACTGAAGCAGCCATCACAGAAAATTAGGTCCCTGTATGATTGTGCATGAAAACAACTTGAGGATTCTCTCTGTACTAAGTGATTTACAGTAGAGAAATATTTCTCACTGCTACACAGAAGGCCCAGATTGAATCTCTGATGGAACAGCTGTAATGCTGAAGGAGTGCAATGTGTCAGCCCCTAATCTGACAAGAATTAAGGTGGGGGAAGCAGCAACTCTAAAATTTGCCCTTTTCCTGCAGGTTGGCACAAGTGCTACTGAATCAAATTCAGGTCCATCCAATCCCAGCACCCGTCTCCAACATTTATGCCAGAAACTCAGAAGAAATGAAAGAAACGGTAGATAGTGAATAAGGACACTCAATCTGCAGGAGCAAGAGTTTTGCAGTGTTCTAAAGGTTATCGATGGATCAGCATTTAACTGTCACTGGTGGAATGAACCTCTCTGAATCACAAAACCAGAAAGTTCACATGCACAAAACTCACACTCCAAAGCTAATGAAAAATTCTAAGTCTCCAGGCAAAGTCTAAGGTGACAGTTAAGAGGTACAAGTGACATAAGCCATGAAAAGAAATCCCTAATTTAGTGAAAGGAAGCCCAAGTGAAGTTGGATTGTGCTAACTTTTCAACTTGCTTGAATTCAAAAGGTGGAGGAAGCCATTGGCAGATGTCCTGAGGATGCCCTGGGAATTTATTACTTATTTCGGGGTGGGTTTCACTATAATAACAGTATCACCACAAGGCTGTAGTCTTTAGTAAGAAAGATTAGAAAATATTGAGACCATTTAGATCTTTCTGAATCATTTGCCTGCTTTGTAGTCCTTTCTACCTCATCCTTTGTTATTTAAAGGACTGAAACTCAGAGGTTTTTTTATTATTAGTTATCCTTAAGAAACATTGAAGAATGGGTGAAATAAGACATAAAAAAAAGGAATAAGAAAAAGAATTAACTAGGAAATTATATATAATTTCCTTCTTTTAATTTTCTAGGAGAACTTTGAAACAAATTATCTGTATACTGTAAAAATAACAAGCAGAAGAGTTTGACATTTTGTTCTTGAAGACTGGCTGTTGAACCAAATCTAATTTTCTTATACAAGGAAGGAGGTTTTGTGGACAGAAAACAATGGATGTCATTAACTTTTAGAGAAATTTCTGGCTGCTATAACATATCTTGTACTTAAGCTAAGGAAATGTCATTCAGATGAGACATTGCTGGGGTGGATACCAAATGAGTTTCAAAACTGTATGCAGAGTATTTATCAAGGTTCATGGCCAGAATGGGAGGCTGGATGAAGCGAGGTTCCACAGGGGCTAGGGTTGGTACTATTCAATATTTTCATTAGTGACCTCATTGATGGAATAGATTATGCTTATTACATCTGCAGGAAGCATCAAATTGTGAGTATGCTGGGAGACAAGATTAGAATTCCAAATGATCATGACAAATCAGAGTAGTAGTCTGAAAAATAGGATGCTGTTCAAAAGGGACAGGTGCATCAAATTTCATGTAGGCAGCAACATTCAACAGTACATGATGAGGGAATAATGAGCTAAGTAACAATTCTATATAAAAGAATTCAGGGACTAGAGTGGATCATGTCTAGCTTTTATCAAAAGTTGGACCTCAGATGGGAGAGAAAAGGCAAGAACTAGACCGATGTACTTCTGTTGCCTGAAGCTTTAGCTGACAAAAGAAAGTCATGCGCAAATACTACTAGATTATTAAAATAACCTTTCATAGCCTGCTTAAAAGTCCTTCTAGATGCACACATTGAAAGCTTAATGTTTCTGCAGAGGCACAAGGCTACTGCAGAGATACCTATACTACCAGAGTCTTGGTTTTAAATTGCTGATATGAAGAGTTGCTGACAGGAAGAATTTTACCTCACTAATTCCAAAATACGGGCTCCTTTAAGGAAGGGGGTGACATGATCAGTTGCTTTGATGCACTTGAATGACAAGAGTTGTGTGAGCACGCATTAAGTGTCTGATACTCCATTAAGCTAGTGAGTGGCACAGAAAAATTAAATAGTACTGTCTTTTAGATGGTTATAAATAATGGACTTCAACTAAAAATTGGTTAACAGGCTTTGTGCCAGAAAAAGTCCATCTACACTGAATCCACTGGGGAAAATTGCATGAAAAAAAAGTTTATTTATATGAAAATATGACCATAGCACTGTTGTCAAGGTCAGTAAAACTTACAGCTGAATAAGCCCTATTTGTGCAAGACTGATCTGCATTAAGGGGTACTTTGAGTTTACATAAGAATCCCACCCTTTCATGAATTCTTAGATTGATAACATTCGTCTGGAGTCAGTTTTCACACTCATCTGTGACAATATCTTGAAGATTTCAATATCTCAGACATCTTTAACATATTTTTTTCATTCTATTTAGATACTTGTGCAATGGCCTGATACAGATATCAGACAAGAACAGAGTTCAGAGTTTAACATTACAGCATATTGTTACTAGGAAAAGAAGCCACTCATTATACTATCTGTGGGTGTTATCTATCTTTACCTTGTCTCATTTATCCATTTTGATACTGTCCATGCCACATTTGAAATAAGTGCCTGGCACTAATTTACACCAAGATGAATGATAAATAACAGCAAGAAAACTCATTTCACATAATTTTCAGTAACACGATTGGGTAAAATGGCATTAACAGTATGTAAAAACATTATCACAACCAAAACCATGGAGGAGTGGTATGTAGGGCATGAGTAACAAACAGATAGGACTGTTGCATATAGTACTTTTGCTCTGACCCCAGTTCATTAGAGAAAAAGCAATGATTTAAACTACCTAGCTAACCTCTTCCAGAACTATAGTTTATAATCATAAATCAGGCATGTGACTACCTGGAGGCATAGGGGAGTTTGCTGCTACACTAGGTTACAGAGCTAGAAGGGAAAGAAAGTTCCTATTATTGGATCATGCAGTAGACATTGGCGCTTGAAATTTCCACTTACACTACATTAGCTCGAGGCAGTTCATTTGCTAAAATAAAAGAAACAAAGTGTAAAATATTCACTGACTTGCTCAACAAAGCAATCAACGAGAGGGAGAAAGAGAAAGAGGGAGAGAGAGAGAAAGCGAGTGTGATTTTTTTTTTTTTTTCCTCCTGCTATCACACTGTTGATAAATACCATTAGTGTTTTAAAATTATCTCACTCATTCAGTTTAAATTTAAAAGTATTAGTGGTATTATCAGTCTGTCTCTCCATCTCCCTTTATTTTGTCTGTCTCTTGCTTCTATTTTGTGTGAAATTTCAGGAGATGAATCCCATTTTCTATTAATTCAATGGCTGTCATCTTGCATTGCATCATGTAGCCCAGATCACAACAATGAAATCTAAGGTTTAAATTAATAATATTGCAACACATCTCTTTGTAAAGCGTTGTACTCAACCATATCCGCCAGCTCAGGTACCTTGCCTCCAGACTGATGCCTTTCACTGGTAGCTATGGGTGGGATTACACCTGTACAGTTGCAAACAATCTATAATTGGTAGCTGAATACTCAGATTTCATGGTGGATAGCATTACTTTAATGGGGTGTTGAGATTTAACAAGATGTTTTTGCTTAAAAATAAAATAGTTGGGAAAAGCTTCAGGGAATATGAAATCTCTGTTCTGAGTGGCATTTTCCACACCTACAAATATATGCTGACAGGTAACTCTATTGCATTACAATTGCCTTACATACAATGTCAGCTAAAGCTACATGGAAAGTCAGCATCTTGGAGCACCTATGCATCATGAAACAGCTGATAGATTTGGTTAACTATTAGAAGTTCAGATATAATTTCATTATAGCCACTAATTCACAAAAAGGAAAAGGAAAAAAAAAGGTAAGATTATGTGCAAGTAAATCAACAGAACCACTACAAATTCAGTAAAGTAACAAAATATGCCTGAAGGAAGATAACGCATGGGATCAAAAATACATCCTATCCAACATTTACTGTTCTTATTCAGGCATGACTCCTAATATGTTTTGTCATGTAGAAACAAATCCACTAGTGGAAATCTACGTTTAGAGTTGGAGAATGTTTCTAAAAGAAAGGATGAAAAAAGAGAAATGCAACCATTAAGTTCTTCAGTGGCCAACCCAAACTAGAAAGAGAGGTGCAGCTGGGAGTGCCTACCTCTTTCTCCCCTTTCCTCAGAGCATACCTATAGCTGTAGGAATATTCCTAAGACTTCGTATTCAGACAAGCATATAAAGCCCTTGGTAAGCAGACAGGCACAGAATTATATGGGATTCATTAGATAGCTGCTAATCATCAAATAAGTTCCAGCCCAACCTGCTGAGTGTAAATGCAAATTTACCACCTTTGGAGCTGCCTCATTGTACAGCTATTGATTTATGTTTGAATGGGAGTTCAAAAAAAAGTTGTCTTTTGAAGCCTTACTATCTGAGCATGGCTCCTTTGTCCAGGTGTCTTGGGGATCTCTTGCTGCAATTTTGATCTTTGTATTCCAAAAGCCTTAGAGAGTCAATTCAGGTAACTTAAAAGTGAGATATAATCAGAAAGGATTTGGAAATAAAGTCTTTGCCTTGTCACATTAATGCGGCCCTATCAAGTGGCAGTTTATCAAGAGGCAGCTCACAAGGTTTTAATGAGCATGCTGCCTGTTCTTGTACAATACTAATTAATCCCATTTTTTCACACTGGTGTGATTGCTTCATGAAACCCGCATTGTTTTATGCTCAGCAGCAAAGCGGGCTCTCACTGATTAAATCTCCTTCCCAGAGCTGGAGCCTGACAACTGAATTATACCTTGCTCAAAATAATAATGGGTATCAGCTAATAAATACGGTTTAACACACACAAAACTATGCAGCCAAAATCACACCACAAAATAGGAGTTTGACTTATAGGCACAGCAGTGTTTCATTAAACATCTGTATTATAATTCACTGGTTTTCCAACTGATGTAATAACTTAATTGATGAGAACAAAGACAAGCTTATTTATTCACCCAATTGCTTGCTTCTTGACTAACGTTTTTCCTTGGTGTTATTGTGGAAATAAATATGCAATATTCTTTTTATAGAAGTCTAATTTAGGCCCTTTTTTTCCCCTATTGAGAAGTCAACATCACAATCTGTTTCTGACAAGTTCTTGCTGCAGTGAAGCAGACCGCATTATGATAAGACAGCAGTGTGTTGTTTACCCTAATGTTCAGACATTCCAGCAAAGGTGAGAGAGGTGTGATGCTTCAGGCAGTTAATAATGAATAATTGTCTGCAAATTTACATTACAGGGTTCAAAAAGCTTGTTTTCTCTCTTTTCCCTTCCCCATTCTCTCACATGATTTAAAGCTTCTTCCACCTCAGCCACGGAAGGGATAACTGCAAAGTACTAATGAGAAGTATAACACTTTTCTCTGCAAGACCAGTTCAAATTAGGGATGTCACAGATATAAAATAATTTTGGCAAAAAAAAAGATTTATTACACCACCATCCCCCTAGCTGACAAATATGAAAAGATACTATTTACTCTCCTATACAATGTATGGGTTGCACGTTGCAGAACCGGATGGTCACAACTTAATGTCTCATTTTGCTTAAGAACCTCTGAAGAAAGCTACTCTACCACTTAGACACCCTTTCCTTTAGAAAGTGCTCCCCACAGCCAATAAAAGAGAAAAATCCATTAACCCTGGATTTTATACAGATTTATATATGTAGCTTTGGATGCCCTGGAAGAAACTGTTTATTATTTCTCTCTCATTTGTAATAGTTCCAGAAAAGCATGAGGGATTTTACAGCTGGATCTAAAGAAAGAGAGGTGGGATTTTCCAAGTAGGAATAGTTCTACCTCCATCCCCTACAGTACAATTAACTGAGTTGTACAGCTGAATTTAATGGGAGAAGGAAGTAGAAGTTTCAGAAATACATACCATTTACCCTTAACATCACCTTTCCAAAGTATTTAGAGTGTAAAGAGTCCCTGGCAAGACTTGGGCCACTTTCAGAATAAAAATATTTTTTATTAATTGCCGTCATATAAGTTTTTGCATGGGGCTTTTTTTTAAAAAAAAAAACCCCAACATTGGTGCAACTAGCTGTTCTCTAGATTTAAGAATTACTCTGAATCCTTAAGAAAAGATGACTTGAACAACAAATTGGAATGAGTGCATCCAATTAGAAAGGATAGATCTGAAGGTGTTATCAGATAAGGCTTGGAACAAGATAAAAATAGCAGTTTTTCAGTTGTGCTGCTTTTTATAGAATTACCAAAGAAAGAAACCAGTCAGCTTCAAAAATATGAGGGAAAAAAAATCCCTTTCTTTTCAATTATTCCAGTTTCAGTCCAGCTGTTGTGATATCATAATTCATCAAAATCTCTCTAGTCCTCATTCAAATTTTCAGCAGATGCAAGCTACAACCATCCCATGAGGATCTTGTCCATGCAGTCTTCCAGATCTCCCCTCCAGACAAGATGAGCATTTCCACATTATTCACAACGCCCTGAAGAGAGCACATTGACTGTGTGTGATGCTACCAGATCAGGATTCCTCACCTGGCTCTTCCCACTAGAGCATTACCTTATTATTTCACTAGGCATGATTTTTGTGCTAACACTTCTACTAGTAGAGTGGAAAGGGACAAAGACTAACAAAGCAGAACGGTTCTCTCCCACTTCATAGTCCATTTTTGGAGGTGGAAGTTCCCGGGGAATCAGGCACACTATCTATCCTCACAAATGTCATAACTTTATGACAGATGAAGCTATAATTAGATCATGACCTATGCCTGATATTAGAACTCAATTCAAAGAGCTGATGTGCCATATGAAATAAAAATAGAGAATAATTTATATTAGAAAAACAATATTAACCATCTGCAACAATGACTTCTCCACGCACAAGTGACATACATATTGGCATAAAAATGCCCAAACAACTTATTTATAATTTTATATATCAAAATACATGAAAGATACTTTCAGGGCCCAGATACAAATTATTTTTAAAAATTTGCTTGTAAGAGCAGGAGGATTTGAGCCTATCCCTAAATAAAAGAGAGACTACATTATTTTCTAATAATTTTGTTCAGAAAAAAAACCTTTCCCTTCTTCTAGAGAATCTAATTATTCAGTGACAGCAGTTGGCTGACTTGGGCACAACACAACATGTCAATTTTCAGTTGCTTACACAGTATCACAGAAACTGTTAGAAATTGTTTTGAAATCTGGCATACTTTTCAGTCATCCTAATTCCTCCAAGTGAGCCAAACCTGATTACATTTGGCTCACCCACAAAAGATCTGCAAGATGGGGAGAAGAACGAGTAGGAAAGAGAATCAAAAATCAACAAGATTTCCTCTCCCCCGCCTTCAGCTATGTCTCACTACAACAGTAATCTCCTATGCTACCTGAAGCCATATGGATTTTATTTTTTTAAACTATCCTAAAATTCCCAAACTTGGTTTGTTTGTGGGTTTTTTTTTTTGTTTTGTTTTGTGGTTTGGGGGTTTTTTACAATATCAAGAAATAACTGAACAGCTTAAAGGGGACATTAAGCTATCAGCAGATGTTACCAAGAT
>JAAGNO010028948.1:0-19595 GCA_033439905.1 Ceryle rudis
CACCCGTATCCTCCGGTTACGTTCCCTATCCACGTTCCCTTCTCTTTATTTCTCTCTCTCCATCCTTTCCTCTCCCCCTCT
Organism: Ceryle rudis; assembly: GCA_033439905.1. Classification (NCBI taxonomy): domain Eukaryota; kingdom Metazoa; phylum Chordata; class Aves; order Coraciiformes; family Cerylidae; genus Ceryle; species Ceryle rudis. Next base: position 82 of record JAAGNO010028948.1, read on the forward strand.
GTTCCCCCCACGCACCAACACCCACCGCCCCCCTCCCCCCCGATCCCCCCCACTCTGCTGTGCTCCCCGGGGAGCTGATGAAGTGTGATGTTTTGAAGGCTGGTGGCTGTGGCTGAGCCCAGCAGACAGCCCCTCCCTCTGCAGCACCCTTTCTGTACGTGAAACCCGAGTGAAAACACCTGGAGCCAATTCCCAGCCCTGGGAATTAGAGCCGGCAGAAAAATGAGGCGTCCGAGGCTTCACTTCGTAAATGCAGTCGCTGGGCTGGGCTGGGCTGTTTGCTTTCCCCCTGAGGAGGAAGGAAGGGCAGTCTGGTGGGATGGGCTGATTATATGGTCCAGGGATGCTTGGAGTGAGATGAAGGGTGGCGAGGCTCTGCTCAGGGCATCTCTGTCCTGTGCTGGGGGATCCATGGGTCTTGGACAGAAACGGCCAGTCTGGGAGTTGAGCGGCCAGCTCACGGTTGGCTTTATAGCACTTTGGAGAGGAGGAAACACTGTCTCCGCGGCGGTGAAGCCGCTTTCCAGCACTGGCGAAAGTTCAGCCATTTCGAGCCCAGGCGGGGAGAGAGGCTGAGGGAAGGCAAGGGGAGACGGTGGGAGAAGAGGCAGAGATGCACCTGAATAACCCTGGAAAAAAAGCCCCCAACCTTTCCTGCTTGTTGCAGAGAGGCAGTGGGGCCAAAGCCTCCTCACTCCCTGGGTTTGGGGCACGGTGTGTCCTGAGGTGTCCGCCACCAATGGTGAGGCACAGGGACTACCTGCTTCTCTGCGACCAGGACAGGTTGACGACACAAAGACACACCCAATGCTTGCCACCTGATGTAGACAAGTAGGGGTGACTTGTCAGCAGGAACAAACTACTCTGGCAGGAGCCATTAGGAAACCCACCGGCTCTTTGTGCCTGGCTCAGGAGGGGGAATGGGGCTGTTGCACAACGTGGCATCTGCTGTGCTTCCCCACCAGGTCCGGGTGGCATCAAGCAGTCATAGACAGTAGGATGGCTGACAGAAAGCCAACCTGGCAGATGGTGGACAAACCATCCCAGGGCAGCTCAGGAAGGCCAGGGACAGGCATCAGAAGAGCACAGAAACTGCCTGAGGAGCTGACCGCTGCACTTGTGTAAAATCATGAGCAATGGTGAAAGCAGCAGAACGTGGGAGGGATGCTGATGCAGAGCAGCTTCAGAAACAGCAGAGGATGGAGAGAGAGTCTGGCAATCAGCATCCGACTTTTATTCTGAGTTAAATATCGGAGCATGTTGTATGAGAGAAAGTTGTTAAGTGTCAAGAGCCAGATTTCAGAGTAGCGCAGTGCCAGGTTTCCCAGCACTCGGCACCATAGCCGGGGCCAAGCTTTCCAAAAGGCCAGCTCCCATTCGGAGCCGCCACAGTGGCCAGGCTTGCAACGGGGCTGACTGGGTCTACTGGGGGATGGGTCTGGGTGGGTGTGCAAGGGAGCCAGGAGCCTGACCTGATCAGTTCTACTCTGAAATGCCTGACCGGTGCCTGATGCCAAGGGGATGATCTCCAGCACCAAAACCTGTGAGGTACATCATGTGGTCCCCTCTGGGCAAGAAGAGTCGTGTCACCTGCAGAGCTGGGGTGGTTTCAGCCCCTCAGACTGGCTGAGGCTTTTCAAACAGGAGACTGACAAGTTGTGGGTCATCAGCTTCCTGTGGGAATTTCTAAGTGAATAATCATTGCAAACATCATGAAAAGCATTTTAAGAGTCAGAGAATACCATCTGGATGTTCACAAACAAAGACAATATAAATCCACAACTGACAGTGCACTGAACTCACTGCTTTTATAAGTAAAAGTATTTCCAAATTGTTTCCCAAATTATTTAAGCAATTCTTTCCTCTAATGAAATTCAGAAAAGATCCTAACATAGGCAAACAGTACGGACTGAGCACAACAGAGACTTTATACAGAGGGATTAGAGTTTGGGTTGGATGTAATCAAATGACATCCCCTGCGTACGAATGCAGTTCGTGCTCAGAGATAAGAGGAATCCCAAACACTTCTGCAATGGGTGGAATAGACCCAAAAAAGGTGCCAAAAAAGAACTGGGGGAGACAGTGGGGAGTAACTCAAACCAGTTCCTGTGGGTGTGAAGGCCTCGTACCATGGTTGTGAGCACTGTGGGGCTTGTTCGAGAGCAGACCAGGAGGGATGTGCTTGGGTCTGGTTGCAGCTGCCTCCGAGGTCCTTGCAGCGGGGAACCTGGGGTGGGAGGGGAGGGATGGTGCACATAAGAAGAGGAGAAGTTAGCCAGGCTGAAGACTGCTTTGCAGTGAGGAGAGAGGTGCTAACATCCTGGCTGGTGCTGGCTCCAAGGTGATGTGCCGTGCTGGAGGTGGAGAGGAGAGGTCTCAGGAGGGGAAGCTGGCAGGGATGGGTGCAGGGTTGTCTCCAGCAGCAGGGAGAGACCTCACCACCCACAGACCTTGGGTCAGAGGTGCACAAACCAGCATGAGCTGGACTGGATGGGGGTTATGGGACTCCCAGCTTGTCCTGAATGGTGACATGCACAGGGCTGCTGCTTTCCTGGACCAAAACCATGAAAATCAGGCAGCAGTGCAGATCCTGACCTCCGTGTCCCTATGTCCTGGAGCACACTTCTTGACAGCCCACAGAGGCCGCTGAGCCAAGGGCTTTGTTCAGCATGAGCCTCTGTGGAGAAGGAGCTGGGAATGGAAGCAGCGATCCGAGACAGTGGAGGCCACACTGGCAGCAGAGCAACCTCAGACACATTGGAGGCAGACACTAGCCAAAGCAGGCTACAAACTGGCCACCGGTGTGCTAGGATGGCCACTGGAGAGGTGATTTCACCAGCGCGACCTAAACAGCTGTGGCTGGCAGCATCACTTTCCGACTGATTCTAGCCCAAGGACAACCGTGCCTCTGTCACTCTTGGACCCCTGGCCACACTCTAGGATCCTGGCAGATGATACAGAAACATCTGCTCTTGCTGGCTCTCCCCAGTCCAGCTCTTGCAGCAATGGTTGAGGGTCCTCCAGCCAGCAAGGGCTAGGGAAACCTTCAGACTGTGGATGAGGGATCCAAAACCACTCATACTGTAGCATTTGCCTGCAGATGTACCCTTGCAAACATGGAACAAATCTGTGGAAGATCACGTCTCTCTACTTGCTGGAGAAGCCTGGGATCGAAACTGGGCAGTCCCCAACCCCACCAAGGCACTCTAGCATTCCAGCTCCTCAACATCACCTCAGATCAGAGGACATCCTGCTGTACAAGGGGGTAGTGAACCCCAGTTGCCATATTTAATCTGGATTCACCTTGTCCTGTGGTGATGGGCAGTTTTCTGAGTGAAAAAAAAAGTTGTGTTTGTTACTCTTTCAGGCCAAGTTCTGAATGGGAATGGGTAAAAGGTTTGGAAGCAAAAAAAAAGTTACTCGCAGAAAGAAACAGGAAATAAAATCTGATCTCTCCACCGTAATGGGATGCCTGCTTGTGACAGGACACCTACTGACAGCTGGACAACCCCTCTGCCAGACCCTCTCTGCTAGGATCAGCCTTTTCTCCTTGCCCCAGATGTACTGCTTATTTCCAACGTGAGCTCGGCTGAGAGCATGGCTCAGGGCAGGAACACAGGAGGAAGACATGGTGAGGGGTCGCTTGGTCATGCTGCCTTTTGGCTCCTTATCCTCCCCACCTCCCTACCTTGTGCCACAGATTGCTGCTTCCACGGGGCTTGGAGGTGGCTCTGAGAGCTTTGCAGGTTTCCAGTGCTGTGCCTCGAGTTTCGTCTTGGAAACATTAATTGTACGTGCCTCGAGTTCAGCCTGTGTCTCGGCATTGGACTAAGACCACGCTCAGTTTCTTTGGACGCATAGGAAAGATTCCAGACACAGGAATAAAGTGTTTGCCCAGACGTGCTGCTGAGGGCAGGCTGCCCCACACCAGACCAGCTGCAAGCTCAGGGGGTGCCATGTCCCCAGCTGGCTCCAAGAGCATAGTTTCTGTAGGTCCTAACAATGAGACCAAAGATGGGACCACTCCTGCCTGGATAAAGGGGGCAAGTGGTGTTGCCAGTGATGGGGGATCAGAGGAGCTGCCTGTTTCCTTGCAGTCACTTCACTAACATGCCCCTAAACCTTCTCCCAGCCAGAAAAAGCATTAGTCACTGTTACAAAGTCAGGATGAGCAGACAGAAATAACAAGTGCGTTCGTCTAGAGCACGTCCATGCCAGGCAAAATATTGTGGCCGGGACTGTTCTGCGCTTGTTCTGGGGAAGGGGCAGAGGAACATGCTCATCTGGAGCAGGGGGCAAGGCTTGTGGTACATCACCCCAACACCTGGCACTGGTGACCACCAGAGCTGGCTCTGTTCAGGACCTTCACAGGTCTGCAGAGATGGACTGACCTGTCAGAGGGGCTGGTGAAGTGGTTTGGCTCCAGGCAGTGCAGTGAGATGAAGGACTGGGGGAAGCAATGCTGTGACCCCTTGTCCGTCAAAGGCTCTCTGGGCTAGCTCATGGCCAACCATGAGCTGGTGGACATTTTGGAGGAGATTGCGGCTTGAGACCTCCTCCATCCCATATCAGCACTGTCCATGATACCAACAGCCTCTCCCCACACCACTGCCAGGGGCAGGAGGGCAGCAGGCTGGCTGGGAGGAACCAGGTGGCCCACCCTGCTGGGACACCTCTGCCTGTCTAACATGGCCCATCCTCCTGCTTCAGCATCACCACAGAGGAGCAGAGACTCTGGGAGCGGGACAAGGCAGGACCTGGATACGAGCCGATGAGGGGAGAAGATGAAGGGAGATCTGAAGTCGGCGTGCAAAAAAGGAGAGCAGCAAGGATGTGTCCGGGCGCTGCCGACGGGGGCGGCTGCAGACAGTATCACAGCAACGTGCTGGCACAGAGCGGGGGCCAGTCTGAAGTCAAACATAGGGAACATTTCTACCAGACGGGACAATTACACACTGGAGCTGCTTGCCAGTGAGGCCCCATCACGAGTGGAACAGATCCCATAAGATACTTCTAAGTTTAGAGTAAAGGAGCCCCTCTCCAATAGGGGAGGATGCGAGACTGGAGAGCTAAATCCCGCACGTCGCCGCCAAACCACACTCCCCGGAGAAGCACACACGAACCACTCTTGCAACACTCGAGTTACGGCTGAGACGCACATTCCAGCCGAAACCCCTATTTTCAGTTGTTTATACATTGCTCAAAAAATATCCTTTTGGATTGAATTTGTTCATGCTTGATCTCATCCCAAAAAAACGAAGAATTATTTGGGGATGGTTTGAACAAAATCCGTTCAGCTGTTTCTGTGTTATGTAAGCATCAGAATAAATATGTTTTCCTCTTTTCAAACATTTTTCTCATCCTCGCTAGCTGTCAGATAGCTCAAAATCAGCTTCATGATTTGGAAGTGTTGTATGTAGCCCATGCTTGGCTCTCAATGAGGGACCAGCCCGTTCATCAGACAGGCAAGACCTCCTCAGGGAGCGAGGAAACTAGAGGGGACTGCAGCTCTTACATGTGGTGCTCCACATCCTTAGAGGTGATCTCTGGGGTCACTGGATGACAGCTGGGCACCTTCTGAGAGGGCTCAGCAAGAAAGGGTTGGCCAGCGATGGCTGAGGGTTAAATAAATAGATACTGAACAAGGATGTGGAAAAGGCCTGTAAGAGTTTGTGCAAAGGGTAAGAAAGCGCTGCACTGCTGCACAGAGCACACAGCAAGAGGAGGACTCTTGGGCCAGTGGTCTGACAGGGGCTGTACAAGTCTTCCCACCCATTTACCAGCTCCATGAGAGCTCATGTCTCGCAGGTTTCACTGGAGCTTCTCCATGCTTTTTGTTTTTGTATTGTACCCATGCTCGTTTGCTGGTGGATTGTGTTTTCAGCAAGAAGTGAGGGATAAGAGCTCCCAAGCTTGGAGAGACTTGTTCACCTCAAGATCATGTCCAGGCGCAGAGACGTGGTTGGTGATGGGCAAACTGGTGATGCCCGGTCCTTGGTGATGTGGATGAGGCAGATATTGGGAAGACTTTGTGCCAGCATCTTTGGAATGGGGCAGAGCTGTTTGAGGTGAATACAGAAATAGCCTTGAAATACAGCTCCAAGGCCGGAGAAGACCATCATCCAAGTTTTAGGGGTTCACGCTAAGTCAGGGTAGAGGTGATGCCTTGATCCAGATGATCCAGATGATCTATATGCTCACAGGACTTCCTCTTGGATGAAGAGATGAAGAAGCAACGTTCACCTCCTGTGATGTGCTCCAGAGGAGTGAGGGTCTCCAAGACACTTGCATTCTCACCTCTTCCTGGCATGAAGAGGAGTTAAATACCTGAATGCCTGGCAGTGGCTGGGATGTCATTCCTGATCCAAGGGAAGTCTGTCCAAGTGCTGATTCTTAACCACAGGGCATTTGTTCAAGGAATGACATTCAAGTAACTACAGACAAAGTGCTATAGCAACGAAAATGGAGCTGCCAGTAATAGACACTCCAACATCGTGTCAATGTTTTGTGGAGAAACCATGGGAAAAATGAGAAGGATCATTCTGAGACGGAGACAGGGAATTTTCAAGAGAATTAGGAAGCTGATAAAAATGCCCTAAGCACAAAAGGAACTCAACTGAAGTCCTTCAGCTGAATGTAGAGGCCGCTTCAGCATCTGTACAAGCCACTGAGGGGTCACAAAGAGGACAGGAACAAGAATCACTTTAATTCTGTCAGAAGGGAAAAGGCTGTGAGCCCATGACACGGCGAAGGGAAGAAAAGATATGAGGGGAAATCCAGAAACATCTTGACTTTGACTAAAATCCCCAAGTCAGGGAGTAGAGGATCAGGGAAAGGCACGAGTAGTCAAGAGGAGATCTCAGTGCCTCCAAGGGGAGATCACAAACATCCTGGAACTAGCATGAGCCCAAAACAGCTCCTTGGAGCAGAGGCATCACTTGGACCCACGAGAGGGTCTCATCTCCTCTGAAAACTTCCAGGCTGGCTGCACTGGTGAGAAACCAGCATCTCCAGAGTCCTGAGGCAGGAGGAATGATTTAACTTGAGAGAGAGTGTTGAACAGTGGCCAGGGCTGAAACAGAATCATAACCAGAGCTAGGTGAAATCTGCCTCTGCCCCTTTCCTCATTCCCCTGGAGGATCCTGTCAATGTCTTCAGCAGCAAAGGCACCTGGAAACCCAACTATCGCCTTTGACAGTTCAACTTCACCTGGGTGACTCTGCGCTGAAGCAGATAGAGTGCTTCCACAATCCATCCTATGAGTGGGGAGAAATAAGTTCTTAACCCATGCCAGATGTTTGCAAAGCAGACATATATCTTAGTCCTGAGCTAGTAGAAGAAAAAGCTCTGGAACAAAATGATATGTTAAAAAAAGAAAACGCCAGATCCACATGGTAGAGCTGAGAGTGCTCAGGGAGACGAAGAATGTAGCAGCTGCTCTGTCAACTGAAGCAGGCAATTTAACATGAAAGCTACTGCTTTCCAGAAGTCTGGAGTGAAGCAAATGTACTGGTCTGCAAAAAACAGCGGCAACAGCAGCAGCAGCAGTGATCCTGGGAATAGTCCGGCAGCCCCTTGTTCAGGAGGAAGCAATCATTGAGGTTCAGATAAAGACCTTCGGAGGGACATTGAGGTCCCTCTGTCTTGTTGACAAACTGGATGGATGGAACAATAGAAACCTTGTGAAGTTCAACAGCGGCAACTACCGTGTCATGCATCTGGGATGAAGCAAACCCATGTGTCGGGACAGGCTGGGGATCAACCGGCTTAGGTGCATTAACTCTGCAGCAAAGGACGTGGGGACCAGTAGTCAAGTTGACCATGAATCAGCAGTGTGCTTTTCCAGCGATGAAAGCCAACTGGTGTGCTGTGTTAGCAAGAGCATAGCCAACATCTGGAGAGAAGATGTATGAGAAGAGGCAAAGGGAGCTAGGGTTGTTCAGCCTGGAGAAGAGAGGTGGAAAGAGGGATCCAATTGCATTTTCCTCTGCCTAACGGGGAGCTGTAGAGAAGCCAGAGACAGACCCTTCTCAGACGTGAACAATAAGGGGAAATTGGGCAACTAGCAGAAGTTGCAAGCAAAGAAGGTACCTCTGTACACAAGATAAAATGTGTTGTGCAGCCCTAGCACAGGGGACAGAACAGGTTGCTCATGGATGAGGCCCTGAGCAAATGGACTTGGCTTTGGAGTTAGTCCTCCTCTGAGCACGACTGGGCTGAAGATGTTGCATGTTTCTCCCAAAATAAGTTATTCTCTGATCAAATGGCTTTCTGATAAAGGAAGAGAAAGGAAAATCACACTTCTCAGCCTATAGCACAGCCTTGGGCAGGTTGGCAGAGCCATGGATGGAGACAGAGTGCTGTTTATTCCCTACGCTTTAGTGTGTGATTGTGCCACCCCTGGAGAACACCCAGAATTTCTGTCAGACTCTGGAGAAGTGTATCCATGCTGGGTGAGGCCTGGACAGCAAATGGTCAGTTGCCTGGGAGAAGCATCAGACCACTGGTTCTAAAATGCTCACAGTGATGCTGTCTTTTCCCCCAGCCTGCATCCTGGAGACAGACTTTCTGATGATGTTCCAGCCTTGGAAGAAGACAGAAAGAGATGATCACCATCTGCTTGCTCTGCTCAGCACTTGTTCAATATATGGACAGAGGCTCTGAGGGTAAGTTCTGGCATTGCCTGAGCAGAGCTTACATCTGGGTAGCACAGAGCAAACTCTCCACTGAGGGACACCTTCAGACCTCTTCACCCATGCTCAAATTTCTCTACTTCTTGGACAAGTTTGCCACCCCATCACCTTCCAATTGCAACCCTGGCAACAGGCAGTTGCCATCCCATCACAGCATCTAAGCTATTGGTTGATCCGCACAGGTTTGTGTTGGTGACATCCTCACTCCCTTTCAGTGACCAGGCTGGCACAAAATCCTTGCAGATATCTCACACATTGACTGTTGCTGGCCTTATCTCCAGGATCAAGACCATATTTTTCTCCTCATTCCAGGAAGGACAAGTTTTAAGAGGCCCAGAATTGGAAACAGTTCCCCTCTCTTCCCATGCTTCCCACACATTTTTTTCATGTGGGGACTTGTTTACTGCAGTTATGCAAGCAGAGGAAGAGGGTTGGGGTGAGAGCAGAGGCCTGGCCAGGGGGCATAGCGTCACTCCCACCAGCCTGCATGTCCTCCCTGGCCCCTGCATCCCCCACAGCGCGATGCTGCACCATGCTGGAGATCCATGAGTGAGCAGAGGGAGGAGGAAATGTCCTGCTTCCCTGGTTGCCCTCTGGGACTGGAGAGGACTTAATCTCGAGGTGAAACTATGGGATGCATCCTGGTTTCTGCAGAGTGGACACCCAGAGGTGACTGAGCTCCTCAGCTCCTTTCCTTGGATGCTGGTTGCAAGCCAGTGACAGTCACTGTGCCAGGTCAGCACGATGACACTGTCCTCCTGCGAGAGTCCTGCGCTGAGAGTGGTGAAGGCCTCGGGAGGGTGGAGGGGACACCACACCCCCCCTGTGCATGGTGGCTGGGTGAAGGGCTGTGCTGTGGGGTTGGGCACGAGTGGTGGAAAGGGGTCAGAGATGTGATGGCAGCAGTGGGTGCCCCCTCCTTTACAGAATCCCCTGCCCATGCTGTGGGGTAGATGGGGTGGTAAGAGACATTGGGAGGACTCGTGGACCTCCACTGCTATGTGGGAACATGGCATCCATGTGCCCCACTCCCCACATGCCTGGGGCACTGGAGGGGAAGAGGGACATTCCGCTGTGGGGCTGGAGCAGAGAGCCCTGACATGGGGCAACAGGAGGGCAGATCTGGAGGGGGGCTGTGTTTGCAGAGCCTTGAAGTCAGTGCCCACAGTGTGGAGGTGAGGCCTCTCCCCACCTTCCCTGGGCATCCACCACAGCTGTCAGATATGCCCAGGGACATTGTTGGTGCTGGCATCTTCAACAAGACCACTGCTCTCCCCTCACCTCTTGGAGGTGAAAGCACTTGGATTTTTTTTTCTTTCCCCCAAGGCATTTACGTCCCTGGAAAACATGACATCCAGTTGATTGTGCCAGCCTGCACTTGGAGATGTCCAAGCACCTTGCATTATTCCCTGAACTCCACAGAGGAGTGCATGAAGTATTTCTCCTGCAGCCCAAGCCAAGGCAGCATGTAGCTTGCCCTGCATGGCCTGGATGAAGCCCTCACACCATGCCTGGGTGCAAACAGCAAGTTGAGCCCAACCTCCTAGGCGAAGAAAGAACAGAACTTTGCAGAAGCAGATGCTGCCTGAGGTCTCCTTCAGCTTCTGTTTGTGTGCCCTACTCAGAGCAACTGTCTCCCATTACCATCACTCCTGGTTGTGTCTGGAGGGTGTCATGGCCCTGAGGATACTTAATTGCCCTGATTAGCCTCACATGGGCCCCATCCACACCCCACCCATGGCTCAGAAGCACCATTTAAGCTCAGCCCTGATTATTTAGAACCTTCTTGAGGCTCTGAATTGTAGCTGTGCTTGTGTTCTGCTCTCTCTTCTGGATAAACCCTGGACCTGTGTTGTAGGCAGCTTGTCTGCAGCTCTGTCTCCTGGATAGACCTTGGCACCATGTGGTAGGTATCCTGTCTCTTGGATGGACCTCTGGATGTTGTAGCAATGTCTCAGTCCCTATTTCCTATTGCTCTGATGGACCTCCTTGGGTATGCCCCAGACCTGGTTCCTTACTCTGTCATGTGGACATGGAGGGGAGGGATGGGCCAAACCCCTTGGGTCCTCTTTGTCTGTGATTTTTTTTTTTTATCTGTCTATTTATGGGCTGCATCTGCAAAGCTGGTACTTTCTTGCAGGGCTGGGAGCAGCTGCTTGCAGATGGCTGGGCCGGGCTGACCCTGTGGTTTGGGTGGGCTGCTGGTCATGCAGGCGCTGACAGGCTGCAGCACCTGCAGAGCACCTGTGTTCTTCCAGGCTGTGCTGACCTGCCTCTGCTCCTCATCTGGGGGAGAGAGCAGACTGTACTGGGGCAGGACTTTGTGCATAGCCTCATGGGGACCATCTCGGACCTGGCAAGCTTCACCCTGACTCCTGTGGTGGGCAACGTTCCCGGCTTGATGCTCAGGGCTCGCTATCAGCCCAGGAGTTACTAGGGGCTTCAGGCTTCTGAAGGGATGGAGGGAGGCAGACAGGGATGGTGGTGGTGAAAAGACCTGCCATGGTGGGGTAATGCTGATGGATCGGATGAAGCAAAGGGCAGTGGACTGATGACTCCATGACCATGCCTGTGGGTTTTGGCCCCCTGAACCCATCAGGGACCAGAAGATGGGGTGACCCTAACCAAAGGGTCTTCTGTCTGTAGTCCTGTACTAGGGAGGTGAGCAGAGCTTGGAGGGTGACTGAGTAAAAGGACAGAGCTTTTGGCGGCCCTTCTGTAGCCAGAACAATGGCTGACATCATGTTTTATTTAAGAGGGAGAAAGGAAAAAAATGTGCCCAGAAGGACTGTGGCCCTGGAGCCCTGGGAGAGATGGAGTTTATTTTTCCTGCCTGCTGGTTCCTCTTGCGCCCCCCCCCCTCCCCCCCCAGCCCTGGCTGTGGCACAGCACATTCCTTTGTTGTGATCTCCTCCCTCCCATGCAACAGCACATTCCTCCCGTGCTGGCTGCTGCCTTCTGCTGCAGACTGTGTTGCAGGCCTGTTCTGGCCACCCTGGCATAGTGGGGGGGAGGTGATGGTGATCACCTCTCCTTGGTGCTTGTACACAGCTGGAAGCTCTCTGCTTTCCACCACTGATGGAGTTCATGGTTCATGTGGCCATGTCTTGCTCATGGTCTGGGTCCTGCTCCACCCTGTGCACAGGTGTCTGTCCTGGTGCTGACCTCTCTATCTCTGGAGAACTGAGTGTCCTGGAGTGATGGGTTGAGCCTTACCATCTGTGCAGTTCCCTCTGCTGTTGTGGCCCATGGTCCTTGCTTCTGTGACAAGTGCATTGAACCAGAGGTGTCCTAGCAGCATGGGACAACCTTCCAGGTGGAGATTCCCATGCACCCCTGCCTGCTGGGGCCAGGGGAGCATGGGATGCCAAGCAGGGCTGGCTGTTTCCCTATGCTGGGTGGAGCAAGACCAGCCTGGGCTTAAGGTCATCCATCTGGATCCCAAACAGGCAAGAGCACGGGAAGGTGCCTGCCAAGTCTTGTGAGCTGTGGGGAGATGAGCTAACGCCTTGCAGGGCTGAGTTCATGGGGTTGGCAGCAGCTCCCAGTGCAGGGGCCACCCCAGGCAGGGCAGGTCACCCAAGAGGGTTTGGCCAGATGTGGGTGCTGCAGTAGGACACCTTGGGTTCGTGCTCCCCTCCTGGGCAGTGCTGGTGTGGGGTCAAGAAGGCCAGGCTGTGGGTGCTGGTGCACCTGTGCCAGACCAATGCATCCCACACACCCTGCCCTTGCACTCTTTCTGGCCTCACTGGGTTTTGTTGGCAATATGCTGCTGTGTCCCTGTTCCCTCCCCACACGCTGCTGTGAGCCCAGCCACAGGTCTGGCTGCTTGTCTTGCAGCATTTTCTTGGCTCAGTGAGACAAAATGAGATGTTACCTTCTCCCAGGGCTTGGCCTTGTGCTCACCACAAAGTCCATTCCCAGCACTTGGCCCTATACCCAACCATAGAGGTGACAAGCAAGGTCCCCTTGCAGCCCACTGAGAGAGCTGGGGGGCTCTGGTGCAGGGTTATGGGGGACACTGCAGAGGTCTGGGTAATACTGGGGGTCTTGACTAGAGCACAAGGGGCCAAATGGGGCCACATGTGCCCTGTCTCCTGTCAGGCTGGGCTAAACCAGGATTAACTGTCAGGGCAGCTGGGAGCTGCCATATGCCAAGAATGTTTCCAAGCTGGGGAAGGGCTGGACATGAATCACCCGCTCCTTCTGCTGGACACTGGCTGCAGGCTGGTCTTCATGCTGTGCTGTGGCAGGTCCTGCAGCTACCCTGGGGCCCCTGTGCAGATGAGGGGTCTGTAAGCCCCATCAGCATCACCTACCCAGGTGGCTCCAGCCTGATTTTTGTGGCTTCTGGGGAGTCCCAGCTGGGTCTGGGACGCAGCACCCATGTCTCTGTTTTGGGCACTGCTTGTTGGGGAAGCCCATGTGTGGCTGTAGTTTGCAGGCATGGGACATCCTCCTTCCATGCTGCTTCAGCTCTTTCTCTCCACCATTCGTGTCTATACTCCTGAGCCTGTGTTTCAGGAGTTATAAATAATTTTCTGGAGATCTCCCACTTTTTCTGGTTGGTACCATAACACTTCTCAGCCCAGTGCCAGCTCTTGTTGCTAGCTCCAGCGCCCATCAGCATGGGGGATGGTCTCCAGCTCTGGGGTCCTTCTGTGACCCCAGGGAATCCTAGCAGCTCAGGACATGGGGACTCGCAGCCTTCCCACAGCCAACAGGCTTCTGCAGAGACAGTGCCAGGGAAAGGTTTTGCAACCTGGGGCGCTCCTGTCCATGCCCAGCAGTGCTGGCCTCCTGTGCTGGCTATCCAGTAAGGTGGGTGGCTGGTCTCACTACTGGCCTCAGAGATGCTCATATCCCTGAGAATCATAGGATTATTTTGATTAGAAGATGCCTTTCAGATCACCAAGTGCAACCATTCTGCCAGGGCACCACTAACCCATGTCCCTCAGCACCACATCTCCACGGCTTTGAACCCCCCCCCCCCAGGGATCATGGGGACTCCACCCCTGCCCTGGGCAGCCTGGGCCAGGGCTTCACAACCCTTTTTGAGAAGAAATGCAACTTGAAGCAGTTTCCTCTTGCCCTGTTGCTTCTTCTTTGGGAGAAGAGACTGACCCCACCTGGTTCCAACCTCCTTTCAGGGAGTTGTGGAGAGTGAGAACATTTCCCCTGAGCCTCCTCTTCTCCAGGCTGAACAACCCCAGGTCCCTCAGCTGCTCCTCACCGGATTTGTGCTCTAGACCCATCACCAGCTTTGTTGCCCTTCTCCAATTTACCTGTTTTCCACGCACAGCAAGGCAATGAGGAGGGCTGGGAACCAGATCATGGGGACACCTGCAAGGCAGTGCCTGAATGAGAGGAGCAGGAAAAAACATGGGGAGGCAGGGCTGCTGCTGTCCAGTGCCAGGCTCCTCTCCTTGCCAGCACACTGAACTGCTTGGGGCTAATGTCATGCTAACTCCTTCAATTCAGAACATCTCTGTTTTCATTTGGAAAAATAGAGGTTTGCATGTTCCCTTCAGCCTAGCTGAAGCTAGCTGGAAATGGTGCTGGGGAGAGGGCCATGCCTACGGATGCTTTCTGTCAGATGTGGCATCACTTCCTTCACTACAACCAGAGCAAAACCTGTGCAGTGTTGAGGCAGCGAGACGTGTGGTCAAACTGTTGTGCAAACACAACAATCGGCCTGAGGTACCGCGCCTGGTGACCTCACTTTGAGGATTTCTGGCGAAGGATGCAATCACTAGTACAGTATTTTTCCCTTGCTTTCCTAACGCTTTCCAAACAAACTCATCTAAACGCATTGACTTGAGGGTTTCAAGAAGCTCTGCTGAGCATAACGACACACGTCCAGAGTCTGGTGCCTGTGGACTTGTCAGCTCATTGGCTCAAGAAATAAACAATAAATGGAGCAGACCTCTAAACATCTGGCGGAAAGTAGGAGCATGTTCCACAGTCTGAGTGTCTGAAGGATAAATGGGGCTGGACCAAGTCACAGCTCCTTTCTTGTCTGTGTTGCAAGTGGGGCAAGCGTGATATTTACAGGCTTTGGTGATGCTGTGACTACAGCATCTTGGCTCTTCTCTTTCACTGGCTTCTTGGAGAATAGTGACACGTGTGAAAAACATGCTGCTGGGGCACAATGTCCTGGGTCCAAATGGCAGCAGAGATGGGGAGGGAGAAGCTCTGGGGACAAGCTGAGTTCTTACCCATGAATGTGATCAGGCAAGGCATGCTGTGCTGGGCGATGAAGAGAAGTTGTGAGTCTTTGAGTGCTGTAGCCACCTGGAGAAGATAGAAATCAGGCAGAAAGTAGCCTTCCAAGCAAGTTGGCTTGGTTGCCTGCGACTGTCTGGAGGAGACTTCCCTAGAGGTGTGTATGTAATACATGAGCCTGACCAGAAGCAAGTAAGGGAAGCTGTAGTGAGCTTCTTAGTGCTCAGCCCCATAGCTAGGACCTGCACCTTCCTTATTTTCATGTGTGTGGCCAAAGCAAAAATAAAATTAAGAACAACAAAAAAAATTAAAAATCGGGACCTTGAGGATCATGTAGCCAAGGAACAGACCTCTCATGGAAATACATAAACTAGCAGGTCTGGTGATCTCTGCCTCAGAGTTAAGTGTCTGAATGGTCCCATCTATTTCATTTAGGGAGGAGTGTGCACTTAAGTGCTTTGCTGGATGAAGGCCTAGGAGATGGGAGGGCTGAACTCCAAGTGGAGCTGGGCAGGAAAGAGCTTACGCACTTCACTGCAATGGTTGGGTTTTCCAGCCTGGAGACAGACAAGCAGGGCAGGCAGAGTGTGGAAATCGTGCCTTGGAGCCCCAAATGTGGCAGGGGTTGGAGCCAGGATCTTGGATGGCCCAGCTGGTGGTTCCCAGCATGCTGGGGATGGGGAGCTCTGGGGTGCTGTGCTGTCCCCCAGGAAGCACAGATATGGTCAGGCATTTCTCCATCCTGGAAAGGTTCTCCTTCCAGAAGCTCCATCAAAACATGTAACAAGCTGGGCAGGGCTGAATTTTCTGCAGAGGCATAGATAAGGATGGCAGAGTGATGTAGAAACTGTGTCTGCCTGCAGAAGAGCAGGGATGGTCCTACTAAGGACAGCATGAGGAGGAATGAAAGAGTATGACTCAGGAGACCCACAGTTAGTCAGGATGCTGGGGGAAAGACCCCAGACAGGAGATTGATGGCCAGATGGTCTTGATGAGGGGCTATGGTTAGTTCCCCACCTCTGTGAGTGCCTATACTGTGCAGATGTGAAGCTGTGGGTGCCTTTGGTCGTGGCACTGAGACATGCCTAGCAATGGATATATTCAGGTGACCATGGTCTTGAGGTGGCCCTGAACAAGTGGAAAGTAGTAGAAGGAGGTGTCACTGGCCTGAGGAAGTGACAATGTGGACTGGGCAAGAGTGAAAGGAAATGATCTGATGTTTTCTGAGGTAAGGCCAGGTCATCCCCAGGTGCTGTGGGCACAAGGATAGTGTGATCTCCAGGGTGCTTCTTGAAGCTTCAGGAGATGTCTGGAGCAATACCCCTCACTTAGAATCCCAGTTCTGGGGAAGCGCAGCAAGTGCCTGAGACCATGGAGAGCTCCTCCAGCAAGAGGTCCATGAGCTCCTGAGACCTCATCAGGAGCCCCTATGGAGCTGGACAACAGTTCCACTGACCCATCCACCAGTGCCTTGGAGGGTGCTGGGGCAGCTGTTCCCGGGACATTCAAACAGCCAAGGGATGCTTGTGCATATGTTGAGGAGGGAACGGCTTCCTTGCAGCTGGAACTTGGCAGAGGTGCAATCTCATGCATGGTGATGATACTCGGATATCATCTCTGGTGATTTATGGCTGGAGCACGCAAGCGTTGCTTTGGGAAGATCCTCATAAATAGCTCTGGCATGACAGAGGGTCCACTGGATAATGGAAAATTGAGGGATCATCCTTCACCATGACTCTGTGCAGTTTCTAGTGGTTAACCCTGATGTGACAGCTCAGAGGGACACGCAGCTCTTGCTCCAATTCTTCCCTATGAGAGTCAGGTCCTTTGGGCCTCCCCCTGCCAGGCAAGAAGCCATGGGTCACCCCACACTGCAACAGGCAGGGCAACACCGTGCCATGCTAGGAGGTAAGTCACATGCCACTGTGCCATGGCAGAGTAACACTGCTGTGCCCAGGCAATGGCCCATAGGTCACGTCCTACACCACCAAGCTCTGGTGCCTGTGCCATGCTGTGTTTCTCATGCTGCGCTGCCATGTGTCCCCCCCTCTTTCTAGCCCCTCTTGTATCCCATGTGGATTTTCCAGCATTCCCATGGAGCAGTTTTTGTCTGGAGGATTTGCCACCTGTTAGCAAAACCTGTTCTTCCCCTCTAAAGCCAGTCATTATCTTTACCCTGTTATGTCCTTCCTGACAGCTCGCTGTTCTGAAGCTCACCTCCTGCTGCTGCGGAGGGCTCATCCTGTGCAGGAGTTGCCCAGGACCTTTTTGAGGTCTCCCTGACTTCCCTGCACTTTCATGGCTGAGCCACCTTCACAGGCTGGTCCCGTCCCTTCAGCTTTCCCTGAAGCCCCTTACAGCAGCAGCTGTGCTGACCCCTTGGAACAGCACTTGTCCCAGGCATCCCCTGTTCCCAGCATGGACCTGGGGCTGGTGGCCACCATCTGGGCTCTTCTGTGAGGAAAAGGAATCACAGGGAAGGGGCACATGGCAGATCTCCTCTCTGACAAGGGGTATCCTGTGCCCGCTGGGCAGGTGCCCAGGCAGCTGGACTGAGCTTGATGGTGTTGGCTCTGGTGCTACAGAAGGAACAGATGGGATCCATTAGCAGAGATTATTTAGATATCTCCAAAGGGCTCCATCACAACCCATTACACTTAGACAAGCAGACATAATGAGGGCTTAACGCGGCTGTCTCGGCAACACGCCTGGTGTACGGCTCAGCACTGGTGGAGCCATGGAAGGACAGTGGTGTGCATGGAAAATGCTGTTGAACCCCAGGGTCTCAGAAGGTCTGGACAGTGGTGAGCAGCCAGCCCCAGCCCTGGGGTGCATGTCTTGTCTGGTCCACCAACGTGCACCTCCACTCCCACACAGCTCCAGTGCCTAGCAGCCCTCAGGATGGGGGGATGTTGGATATGGATGTGTCTTCCTGCCCCAGCTTCCACCCTTCCTCCTCTCTGCTATTGCCCTTCTGCAGAGAAATGGGAGGACACTAGTCCCAGTGCTCTGGTGTTGGTCTTGCTCTTAGCCCCATACTGGGCTAATGCATTCAGAGTGCACGTGATCCCTGTGCTGAACCTGGGAGCTGCCAGCTGCTCCGACAGCTCAGCCCCTGCCTCACACAGGCTGTCTCTCAGAAACACAGTGGCTGCATGAGACCCCTCCACCACAGTCCATGAGACCCACACCCCTTCCCCCCCATCTCCTCCTTGACAAGCCCAGATGCCTCTGACTGATGGGTGGAGGACACTAGAGCCAGGAAAGGCAGCTGCCTCAGGCACCTCGCCACACGGTGCCATTTCACAATGCCTCTAGCCCAGTGGGGTGGCTGGAGCCTGCCCCACTCCTGCTGTGAGGAGCTGGGACAGGGCCGTGGCTTGCCAAGACCTTGGTGCTGCTCAGCTGCATCCTTGCCAGGTCCCTGCTGCTGTTGTCCCTGTTTAAGGGACCAATTCTTGCTACTCTTTGTTTTTTTTTTTTTTTTACAGTGTGCCCTGTGCTCTGGAAATGCTGTATTTCAGAGGGAGGTCTCCCATGGCAGATAGAGCTCCCTGGCTTCTTTTGGGGAGGGTTTAGAGACCCAGGAGGTGGAAGGAGGGCAGGATGTTTCCTGGGGATCTCTGCAGAGGAGTGGATGTGTCTTTATTAATATCTGCCCTGTACTGGATATTAGAGCAGTCTTTGACCTCACAGCAGTTAGCAAATATTAGAGGGAACAGGTTGGAAGGGGTTGGATGGAGATCTACCATGCCACCAGGACAATTTCCAGTGGGCTAGGTATCCCTTGAACCAGAACACTGCAGGAACGGGTGCATGTTTGGTCCATTCTCTCAGCTGTCCTACTCCCAGGGGTGCAGCAGAAGGTTCTGGGTTACCCTGACCCATAAGGACCTCGGATCACATCTCCCAGGTGTTGCAGGGAGTCACCTCTGCAGCACCTTGCCCAGTGCTTTCCACGAACAGGGTCTGTAAAGCCTGGGTGAGCTGTCTCCCACCAGCATGTGCCTTCTGCTGTGGGGTTCATGAGGCTCCCCGGGTTTCAGCTGTGGTGGTTTTGTAACCAGATCATCTGTTTCTCAGCCTCTCTGGGTGACAGCTGCAGTTTCAAGGCAGTTTTCCAGGAATTTAGCAACACCGAATGGGATCCGGATGGGATGGCTCAGGTATCTGAAGGTATGTCAAGCCTCCACTCAAGCATTTGACAGTGTTTTCCATGACCTCATGAGGCCGAGGATCATTAGCCTGGTCTCTACAGAAACTCGAGCTCCTAGCAGGGAATTATGGTTTGTAATTTGTCGCCAGCACAGTAGGTATGTCACGTCTAGTGAGCACGGCTTTTATATTTGCCATTACATGACTGGGCGTCATAGTCTCTAATAATGCTATTTCTGGATTGCAGTGATGTTAATTGAGAACTAGTGTGTCATTAATTATACAAAAGACTTGATGCCAGCACTGGGTTGTGTCTCTAATTTCTGGAACTACTGTCCTCATTTGTTTTGTTTGACAGCTTCTAGCTTTTGACGTTTTGTTCTGCAGCCACAGTGAACCCAGGCCAGTGGGTCCCTGGACATGCTCATCCTGCTTCCAAGC
>JAAGNO010028948.1:19695-55184 GCA_033439905.1 Ceryle rudis
GCTTTTGACGTTTTGTTCTGCAGCCACAGTGAACCCAGGCCAGTGGGTCCCTGGACATGCTCATCCTGCTTCCAAGCCTGGGATCTCTGCAAGAACTCCTGCCTGGAGGTGCTCTCCTCCCCTGCTGCCATACATGTGCCGCCATACACGTGCTGCCAGGATGTGCAACGTTAACAGGTTGGAGTTGCGCCTCATGCATGGTCTTTGTTGTAACAGGACATCTCTGTCTATGCCAGGGAATGGGATCCTGGGCAACCTGCTCTGGGTGAACCTGCTTTGGTAGGGGGGTTGGATGAGTTCATCTTCCTTTCAGCCCCTACCATTCAGTGATGCTGTGATTCTGTCCTTCGTGGTTACAGTTCCCTTCTCCTCGTTTCTCCTTATCGCTCTAAAGAGAGGGTTGGCCGGCCCAGAGACTTTCCCAAGTTTCTATCTTAGCCTGAAAGGACAGTCTGTGTCCTCTGGCTAATATAAGTAGCCCCAATCTTGAAGGTCCCAGTGTGGCTCCACGTGGATGGGGTGGGAAAGCTGTGCCACTGTGCACAGAGGGTTTCTTGAAGGGGTGCATCCCAGGACTGTGCTGGCAGCCTGTCCCCAGTGAGTGACATTGTCCATTTTTTGTACATTTCCCAATGGGAATGAGCTGAATTTGATCTGGGATTAACCAGCTGGTTTCTATTGGTGCACAGGTGGGAGACCAAGCGATGCCATGTGCGTGAATGCTGGGGAGCAGGCATGGTCTCTGTGGGCACCTCAAGGCAGCTCCTGGGGTGGCTGAGGCTTAACCTTTGTTCAGCCACTTTCTCATACATTATTTCTTTAACCTGGAGTGTTTTCCCGCTGCAAGTCCCTCCCAGAGCTATTCAGGACTCTGGTTCTGTTCTTCTGGCGTTTTTCCCTGTAGTATAATATGATCCCTGTGAACTCCACTGCCTTCAGTATCTCAAATATTTGCAGTATCTTTTTGTAAAATATTTTGGATGCACAGCATAGCCCCAGGGAGTCCCGGGAAGCACCTCCCAGATAAGGCACTAGGAGCACGCATGCAGGAAGGCTTGGGCTTTGTCCAGGGGAACCAGTGAGGATCCGGATGAAATGTCCTACATGAGAACATCTGACCTCTGCCACTTGCTCCGAACTGTCTCTCCTGCCAGGCACAGCAGAGCATGCCATTTTAACACCAAACTTGATTGCAGACTAATTTTCTTCGTTATCCGTGTTGCACAGACCAGCTCTGCAGGGCTTTGCTATCTCATGTCTCCCTCTTGCCAGCTGGTTCCTCTGTCAGTTCTGCTGACGTGCCAGAGGGACATTTTTAGCTGCTCTTATGAAAGGACAACGTTATTTTCTAAAATTATCTGTTACTGATCATTTCCTAAGCTTCTACAGCCCTGTCTGTCTCCTCCCAAAGAGGACACTGAAGACAGGTCCAGGCATCTCCCCCAACCCTGCACTCTCCCCAGGGCCCAGCAGGGAGAGTGGGTGCCCAGCACAGATGTGGAGAACTCTTCTGTACCCATCTGAAGGTCAGAGTGGTCCCACGCTGCCATCTGGCATTCCCCTCCCTCCAAATGTTTCCTGAAACAGCCTCCAGCATCATCTTTTCTGTGCTGCCTCTGTCTCCCATGCAGCCACTGCAGGATCACCCCCCAATCCAGCTGTGACATGGTTCTGCTCACCATGATGAGTTTTTTCCAGCGAGCTCCTTTCCACAGTTTTACAAAATATGCATGCCAAGATCTGGCTACAAGCGAGTGGTTCGTCAGTGATCAAGGGGATTTTCCAGTCCCTACGTGTGCCATCGCTCGATGGTGCCCACAATGAATCCATCACTGTGAGATTTTCCCTCTCTTCAAGGAGTCCTTGCTTGGGTGTTTGCTTTCGGTTGTTTTTTTTTTTTCCCCTTTCCTCCTCCTCTTTCCTTTCTTTTTTTTTTTCCCTTTCCCCTTCCCTTTTTTCTTTTTTTCCTTTTTTAAAATGATTCAGCCTTGAGCCATGGCTCTGTCTCAAGCAGCCGAGCAGCTCTGAGAGCAGGGCCATGCATTTCGTTTTGCTCATGCTGCCAGAGAGACACGACCCTTCATGATGCACCCTGCATTTGCTGCACGAACATGCTTCATGGGATGCCTGCGCTCCCGGTGCGGCCGACCAATGTTCCAGCCTGCTCTGCTGTGCCACAGTTGTGTTGTACCAGGACTGGCAGTGCCATCCAGGTGTGTTCTTGAGGGTGGTGAAAGCAGATTGGTTTTCTAAGCATTAGCTAAAATTCCCCAGCTGTCTCAGCTTTGGTTTTAGGATCGTTGTTAATTTCTGGGCTCAGTTACAGACCTGAATACTCTCCAGTCCTCTCTTTGATCACTCAACAGCCTCCAGATTGCTCTACATGTCTTTAAAGTTCCATACTCTCCAGGCTGCTTTTCCCACCCCAGTGCTCTCTGGGTTCCCGTGGCACTGCCTCAGCCTCTTCTCTCTCCCCCTTTCCCTTCCAGCAGCGGCAGTTGAACAGCTCTGTGCCTCCACCTCCTCACAGATATCCTCTCAAAGAGACCAGGGAGGAAACACCCTTGGTGCATGGTTGGAGATGCAGGACCTTTCTTGGAGGCTACAGTCCCTGCTCCATCTCCAGAGCTCACCTTTCTTGTCACCCATGTGCAGGGGTGATGAGGAGGAGCTTGTAATGACCAGTCTGTCCACAGCTGAACCCAAACCTCTGGCACAAGCCTCATATATGGACTGTTCTAGGAGGTCTGTAGCACCAGGGGCATCTCTCATGGAGCTGAATGAGGTGCTAGTAAATCTTAAGCTCTCTTATTGTTGGATGTCTCCTTACAGGCAATGTAATTTCTGAATCAGGGGTTCTGAGTACCAGTACCATGATGTTCGGTGACAACTCCACAGGCATCCAGAAACAAAAAAGGTCAGAGAAACAAGTGGTTTCCATTGCGTTTTTTTGGGATATGGACTGTGAACTAGAAATAACCCTGCTGATCCTCAGCCAGGTGCATTTACCATGGTCCATGTCTTTGGTGACTGGTGGTGTCCTCAGAGGGTTGTGTTGTGTCTCCATTTCAGATGGATGATCCCACAGGTATCACCCACCTCTCCACCTTTCTGTAACCTTCACATAACTAAGCCAGTGCTCCTGTTTTTACTGGAAAGTGCTTTCTCTTACTGTACTGACACAAGTGCACGGCCTTATCAGCGCTGCCTTCATGGATTCAGTGCAGTTTAATTCAAAATCCTTAGTTCGAGACATCTGTATTCTGTCCCAGTGGGATACCCACAATCCAACAGTATTAAACTCTGGGCTAGTCATGGTCAGGACCACCACTGTTTTGAAAGTAGTTTGTGCAACATCTGTCCAGAGTAGTTTGAGATTGAAATACTCTCAAGAGCCCTACAGCTGAGGCTTAAGCAGGAATAAAATGTGCATAGCCGTGATGTAACATGAAAGAGAAAGCACTTCTTCTATGGAAGGGAGGTGTGTAATTGCCGAGACGTGAACTGGATCTGGTTTTAATCCCATTGGACAGATTGAACACTGTCAAGTGCAATTTCTAATCTCAGCCCTGCTCTGCTGTGTTGGAGTATGGCTGAAGGTGTTTTTCAAGTGTTTAGGAGCCTTTCCAAAGACAACAGTATCATCTGGATAACATCAGCCTCCAGGCTGGTTACTGCGAACGGGACGCTCTTTGAAAAGCCCTCAGTGCTGATGCAAGCCCAGATGGCGCATGTTTAACCTGGGACGCGTCCATCTCTAATACATGCCATGAGGTTCCTGTGGCTCTCGCACCCTGGCTCAACCACACTCAGCCTATAAGCACAGTGCAGAAGTGCTGTCCCCTCTCCCAAGACCCACAGGACTTCTCTGACCCAAGGAGGTAGCCAGATGTGTTGCAGATGTCTCCTGCTGTGATGAGTCTCTAGGTGTAGCCTGCAACCCCTCCATGTCTCCCCAGCTCTGTCTGCAATGAACTGCCCCAGCTTTTCTGCATATGCAGCACAGCATCAGCACCTCCAGGAGAGCAGAAGAACTATTGGTGTGGACTGGCCCTGGCTCACCATGGGTACAGTCTCCTTCAGGGATGCCCTTCGTGGAACCTGGCCTTGAGGGGTGGAAGAGTGTGGATTCAGGGGGTGCAGAGGTTGTGATGGAACTGGGGTTGTTCAGCCTGGAGAAAAGGAGGCTCAGGGGAGACCTTGTCATTCTTGACAACTCCCTCTTGGAGCCAGTTGGGGTCGGTCTCTTGTTCCAAGGAACAAGTGATAGGATGATGAAACAGCCTCAAGTTGCACCAGGGGAGGTTTAGGTTGGACATGAGGAACAATTTCTTCCCCACAAGGGCTGTCAAGGCCTGGCCCAGGCTACCCAGGGCAGTGGTGGAGTCCCCATGATCCCTGGAGGGTTTTCAAAGACGTGGTGCTGAGGGACATGGGTTAGTGGTGCCCTGGCAGTGCTGGATTAACAGTTGGACTTGATGGTCTTAAATGTCTCTTCCAACCTAAATGATTCCATGATTCTACGCTCAGCATCACCTCAGAACCCAGAGGAGATGTGAAGTGCTCTCTGCTTCACAGGTTCAGTCTCTGTTTTCAGGCTCTCCCTGCCTCTCCCTCCACCTTCATACCCATGACACCTTAGTGCCAGCCTGGGGAGCATCTGATCCATCCTCAAGCAGCTCCTCCTCCATAGGCAGCGCTTTTCCTGCGCATGCCAGTCCTGACGGACATACAACTGTGGATGTCTGCCCTGGGATGGAGTCAGCAGCCACCTCTTCATACTCTAGAAAGCAGTGGCTGATACCACTGTGGTGGATGCTGTGCCTCCTGCTGCCCAAAGCAAAGGCACAGAGGGTCAGCATCCTCAGGCTGTGGGGCCAAGGGCTTGATCTGGCTGCAAGTCAGAGGCACACAGCTGATGCTTGCGGGGAAGAGTATCTGCTTCTCTCTAAACAACTCTGAAGAGGCTTTTTCCTCTATCCCGCTGACACTTCGAAAGTCCTCACGCTTGGCACAGCCGCACAGTGGTGCGTTCCTGGGTTTCAGTTTTCCTTTTGCTGCTTCTGTAGCTGTTCCAGAGGTGAAGAGGTTTGGAAAAGCTGCGGGTGGAAATGGAAAAGTGCAATGAATACAGATCCTAGACACTCTTGATTTTTATGGCCGTGAGCAGTGGAGAGGAAGAAAAGAAAAATGGGTGTATGTTCCTGGCTGGAAATTTCCAAGCTGCAAGTAACAAGAAGGTGTTTGAGGAGATCAGGAAAACCACCATAGTGGTTTGCAGAGTTGTTTTCTGACTTGCTTTAGCACACAGCCTGTCAGTTCCAACAGCTCAGACTTTAGGTCTCGCCAAGAGCAGAGGGGATCAGCTATACAAGGCCTGGCATTGACCGCAGAGGAGCAGAGTTTTGCTTTTCAACCAAGACCGAGGATTTGAAGCGTGGCAGGCTGAGGAAAGGGTAAAGACAGGCTTAGATCAAACACTCAGACTTCCCTGTGCTGTGTTGGGCTGGATATTGGCACAACTGCATCAGTCTGCTGGGACAACAGCAAGACCTGGCGCCAGTGCAACAAGCCTCCAGCTAGGATTAGCCTTGTGTCATCAGAATGTCAACCTGCATTTAGGTACCTGAAATAAATCACATCCCTTTAGAGCAGCTGAGTGAGAGACAAAGCTTTGCAGCTTTGCTTCCTGTTTGCATTTGTTCTGGTGTCTCTCGCCCCTGCGAGTGTCTGATCCACGTTTGCAGCGGGAGGACAAGCCTTGGAGGAGCACATGTGGGCAGCAAATGCTGCAGCTGCACAACGGGTGGTCAAGCTCTTCTGGAAAGAGATTTCTGCATGCAGGTGCCAGAACTGCTGTCCCCAGGGAAAGGTAGAAAGGCTGCTCTGGAGCTTTTGACTGCTCTGCTCTGTGCAGGGTGGGTGCATACAGCTGGGCTGGGACCCTGAGCACTACCTGAATCCCACCAGCCTCAGGAAGGGAGATTTTCTTTGAGGCCTCCCGGGAGCAGCACTGGGAAGGGACCATTGCTGACAGCTGCCTGGGAAGAATCCCCTGCCCCAGACATGCTCCTGCACCCAGGTAAGGGGATGACTGGCAGTCACCATCCGCTGCCTCTGAGCAGTACCCAGAGCTCCCTGCACTCATCCTCATGACACAGTACCATCACTGTGAGGGAAACGTTTGGCCATCGCCATTGCGCCTCGGGTTCTTCCAGCTCCCTCTCCCTGCAGAGACCTGGCTGTATCCAAATCCAGCCACTCACAGCGGCTTGCAGCAGCAACTGGTGGAGGAGCTGGATGTGAGGGTATGGCTGCTGCCCTGGAGAACAGCAGAGACAGGGTTGTCCATGCACTGGCAGCTCAGTACCCTCTGATAGGTTGTTTCAGTCTGGCCTGAAACAAACAGATTCTGCTTTTGGAGAAACGAGTCTGACAGCATCTCTTTAAGGGTCTGATCTCAACTCCTTCCCTTCTGTCTTAATATCTTAATAGAAGTAAATTCAGTTTTACGAGCAAAAACCTTATATTGCCTTGGTAAAGTCAGGACATTCTTTTGTCCTTGTTAAAGTTAGGACATGGCTTTTTCCTAACAAAAAAAAAATATTTTTGGCAAAGAAAATGAGTGTTTTTCTGTCTGAACTGGAACAGGCTCTGCCTGAGACAGACCCCATTCCCAGGCACCCCCTGGCATCCTGCTGCCCCTGCCTCTACCAGCCTCTGGATAACCCAGAGCTGTGTCCTACAGGTGGCAAGGATGAAAACGAAGTGGAGCCCACCACAGTGTCTCCCCAGTGGTACCTGCGTACTGCTCGCAAGGCCCAGCTGGGTCTGGGTGAGATGATTCCCCACCATTGTCCCCAGGGCTGGTGTCTTTGCTTGTTTTCCTTCCAGAATATGGTTCTGTGAGCCAAAAATTTCTCTCTTCCCCGCTGGCACAGGAACTCTGTTTGCTTCATTTGTGTCTTCATCTCATAGATCAGCCTGCTCCTGTTGGGTGATGCTGCATTAATGGTTGGACGTGATGATCCGAAAGGTCTTTTCCAACCTAAATAATTCTATGATTCTGTGTTTCTATGATCTGCACTTTCTTCCCACTAAGTGTTCAGGGTTGTCCTGCAGTGGTTGGGCCAGTTTCTCTGTGAGCAAAGGTGACACTGGTTGGCTGCAGAGTCTCCCTGGAGACTGATCAGCTCTGCTTGGAACTGCTTGGCCAGGTAGGACACCCTGAACAGTTCCACTGTCCCAGACCTGTCCAGGCTGGAGCTGTCTGTGGGGCACAAGTCTCTCAGGGCTCCCCAGGAGGTGGAGGCTCTGCAAACAGGAGTGCAGACAGAGCCTGGGGCGGAAAAAAAAGGATGGCAAAGCACAAGAGAAAACATATCCCCTGCTGTGGCTGCTTCTCCTAATGAAGAGCAGGGCTTTGCCCAAGCCTGAGGGCATGGAGGAAGGGCTGAGCAAACAGAGCTGGGCCCTGTGTGGGAAGGCTCAGTGTAGGGGGGCCAAGCTGAAAATATTGGTGAGCCCTTAGGGGCAAAGACCTGCCAGCTGTTGCTCCCTTGAGCCACTTTCCATAGAAAGCAGACAGTGATGGGCACTGTCAGAAGAGAGCTGCCAAGGTCTTGGAGGGATGTGCTGCCAGTTCAGGAAGGTCTGATGGGTCTTGTAATCATTCAAGCTCTGCAGTGCTCCCTCCGGCCAACACTCGGGCTCTTCGGAAAGTATTTCTGAATGATTCCCAGCCATCGTTCCCATTTTGTTCTGTTTAAATTTTCCTCCAAGACAATCTTGCTTGTAATTGTTCTCAGATTTAGGAAACTGGCTCTTCCTGAGACACAGAAAACATTGTTGCTTGTTGAGACAGTATCCCTTGTGCTCACAGTGAGCTCTCTTGAACCATATTTGTGCCTTGGGCTACTGCAGTGTCTCAGGCCAGATAGTGACCTTGGTTTTGCTGTCGGTGCGAAGTCCACTCTACCCCCACCCTGTGCTGGGCACAAATGTTATGCCTTCAGAAATCAGTTCTGGTTTTAGGAGAGCCATAGGAGTTTCATGGTGGTGGGGAGACCCTCTGGTACACTTCTGAGGGTCTGCAGCGTGAGGGTGCTCCTGTGGGTGCTTTGTGACTGCCTGTCCCTCTCCCCAGGAGCAAAAAGCCCTCTGCTGTGTGGCTTACCCTGCAGGAGAGCGATGCAGCAGCATGTGATATCATGAACCTTCTGTAGCCCTAACCTGAACTTAACAGTCTCTGTAGGGCCACAAAAACAGACAAAGGCTGGAGTACCTTTCCTATGAAGAAAGGCTGAGAAAGTCTGGGGTTGTTCAGGCCGGGCAAGAGATGGTTCTGGGGAGACTTTACTGCAGCCTTTCAGTGCTTAAAGGGAGTCTATAAGAAAAATGGGGACAGTCTATGATGCTATGAGTCTATGATTACATCAGGAGCAGTTTTCTGGTTCTTTTAGCCAGCATCTGTCTAGAGGATCTGGGCTAAACTAGTTGATAAATGTATTGCTTAACCCTGAGGGGTATTTGACCTCTGCCCTTGGTCTCCTCTTCACCAGACTAAACCAGGCCAGGTCCCTGTTCCTCCCTTGGTGGCTCCCATGTTCCAGGTCAGTGACCACTGCAAGGGGAAGTTGGACCAGAGGCATCAGTCTCCTTCCAGCCAGCACTTGCCACCTGAATACTGGAAATCATTCCCCCACTGTTGGGAGCTTGATGCCTGCTTTAGTAACTGGGAGCTTAACCTCCTCCATCAGCCTGTCTTCAAGGCAAAACAGAGAGATGCCCACTCTGCCTTTGAGCCTCGTGGACTGCCCAATCCATGAGGCTGCCCACGCTCCCCTGCAGCACCGCAGCGACATGCTTTTTGCATCTGCCTGGGGTTGCTGCCAGGATTTGTCCATCTGCCCTTCATTTGGCAAAGTGCATGGGAAAAAGCTGCATGGAAATAGAGCAAAAAGGTGGGGAAATGGGGACAGAGATTGGACTGCTGGATGGGGAGGAGATGAACAAGGGAGGGCAGCAAGAGAATGTGCTGAAAGATGAGCTATGGCTTGAAGGCGGGTGCTGGAGCTATTCCTGAGACTACGATCTTGCTAAGGGAATTTGCTGAGTTGCCAAATGGGAAAGCATCATGGACACATAAGAGGAGCAAAATAGGCTTCTGGAGAGGATGGGCTGGGAGAAAAGTTAGGGCAAAGTCAGGTGTCTACACAGCACCCCCCAAAGTGTCTGTGAAAATTGAAATAAAAAAAGAAAGAACAGTCTGGGAACAGAGGAGCCACCAACATGCCCTTGGAAAGGACAAACCCAGTTGACAAGGTGTTTGCAGCAGGGACTGGCTTGTACCCATGCTGTTGAGCGGGCACTAGTGAGAGCTGCCCTGACCCAGGCTCTGCTCACCCAGAGGTGTGATGAAGGGCTCGGCAAAGGAAGAGGAGGGACGGTCGGGTGGAGGAAGAGCTGGTTTTATGAGAAGAGCCTGAAAGCTCTTGTCTTGTTTAGTCTAGGAAAATGAAGGCTGGGAGAGAGTTGGTCTATAAATACATCTGTGAGTAAACAGCAGGAGGGATAAGAGCTATTTAGGCTAGAGGACAGTTCTGGCAGAGAAGCAGATGGCTATCAGCTGGCCGTGAACATGGTTACGCTGCAAGTGAGGAACGATCCCCTCCTTGCAAAAAGTGACCTTCTGACAGCCTCTCCTGGGGTCAAGTAGGGGCAAAACCTGTGGCTCAGCAGAACCATCCAGCTCAGCAGCCTTGTCAAAAACCATGTTGCATCTTCATAGCTTCAGCCAGCTTGATGCTATTGAGGCAGCAATAGAAGGGGAGCCCTTTGGCAGGATCAGCTGGGGTGGGTACCTGGTAGGGTCACCTGGGAGCATCACTAGGATGATGCTCGGTGTCCCAGATGCCATTGCAGCTGAGATCCCACCTCCTCATCACTGGTGTGAGCTGTGAAGCTGACAGGCACATCAATTTGCTGAGCAGCTGTGGGGCTGGGAAGCTTGTGGTTCACCGGAAACTTTGAAAAAAAACCCCATTGCTGGTGCAGACCCAGTTTGGCCTTGGCCCAGATTAAAAAAACAAACAAACACGACATTTCTGGTGAACTAGAAACCCTGGCACCTGGCCAGTGCTGTAAATAGCCCAACTGGTTTCAAGATGGAGCTTGAAAAATTTATGAGGAGGATTACCCGAGCGGTTGCTTGTGGTAGCAGAGGATAGGAATGGGTCCCTCAGGAGTGCTTCCCAGGCCAGCATTCGACCCGCGGCTGCAGCCCGGCGCACGAGGACATGGACACCCTGCTACGGCCAGGCTGGGAGTTGTGGCCCGGCCATCCTCCTTCCTACAAGATTGCTCTCCTCCCTCCTGTGCTGCCCAGTCCTGCTCCACAGCTGCAGAGACCACCCTGGGGAACTCAGCCTTTGGAAAGTAGAGAGGGAAAAGCGTGTGAGTCCCAACTGTGCTGCCCAGGAAGGGCATGCTGCAGGCAAATCTCATAGCTGATGCTCAGGGGGCCTCAGGGCTGTCCCCTGTGCAGCCGTGCATGGGCGCTGTTCAAGGGCACCTTGCACATCGCTCACACTCTCCCTGGTCCCGTTTTGTCCTCCAGTTCCCTCCTCCTGCCACTGCTTTGCTCTGCCTGCAGCTTCTGCTATCCTGTTTCCCTTCCTTGCGTCTCTTGTAGTGGGGAGCCCAAAACTGGACACAATACTCTGGATGTGGCCTCACATGGGCAGAGTAAAGAGGGAGAAGGACCTCCCTTTGACCTGCTGGCCACACACTTTTCAATGTACACCGGGACACCATTGGCCTTCTCTGTCCTGAGGGCTCATTGCTCATGGTCAGCTTTCTCACCAGCACTTGCAGACTCTTCTCTACATAGCTGCTTTCCAGCAGGTCACCCCCTGATCTGTACTGGTGCAGGGGGTTATTCCTCCCCAGGTGCAGGACCTTCCACTTGCCCTTGCTGAACTTCATTCATTCATTCATTCATTTCTTATCAGTTTCCTCTTTCCTCCCAGCCTATTTGGACGCTTTGTTTTATTTCAATGACTTGCCCTTTCCCCATCCCTCGAAGCTCGGGGGAAGCAGGAACGAGCTCCACCGATGCTCTCGGCCAGGCAGTTGCGATGGCTGTAGTAAAGTGTTTTAAAGAGATTAGAAATCTCACTTGCACTCGGGGGACTGGGGGCCTCCTTCCAGCTGCTTGGGCTTAAAGCAGGTTCCAGTTCTGGGAAATGAGGCCCTTTTAAAAGTGTCAAATACGTGGTGCTTTGGCATTCCCAGAACACATAAGATGCATACCTGAGCATGGCACATTCCTGTCCTCACAATGTCGTTGCTTTCAGACTCTCCAGGGACCCCTCTTTAGGATGGACCCTGCCTTGGATTCACTGATCCGCAGAGTTCCCAGGCACGGTGATGGCCAAAAAGATTTTATCTCCTGTGTGGAAATAAAGATTTTTATCTCCTGCCAGTGCTTAAGCTGCCAGTGGCTTAGGACTGTGTCCTTCCTTTCCTGGAGGACCTTCAGATGTCCCTGTCCCATGCCTGCATGATGTACCTCAGATAATATCCAGCCCAGGCAGCAGAGAACAGCAGGGGAAAGGATCTCAGCCAGATTTTTGAGTCACCAGCCACTCCTGCCCCTTGCACCAGCATACATCAGTCTCCACAAGCCCTGTCAAGGTGCAGGAGTCCTGACCCTCCATGGAGGAGGACACAGACACCCTTGGGGAGCACCCAAGGCTTCTGACACCCTGCCCTAGGATGCCTGAGCACCATAAGCTTCCTGTCCCAGAATCAAGCCTGCGCTAGCTTTGTGCAGCTCTGTGCGCACTGTGGCGGGTCTTGTGCCACAACACCCAACACCTTGGTGTCCTCTGCACGCCCAGCTCCTTCGGGCTCCTGCACATTCAAAAGGACCATAGACCTCCCAGGCACAGGGCTGTCTTTTTTTTTAGGATCACTGAATCATGAACTGGTTTGAGTTGGAAGGGGCCTTTAAAGCTCATCTAGTCTTCCTTCTCTCCAGTTTAAATCTCCCCTTTTTAGCTTAAAACCATCACCTCTTGTCCTGTCCCAACAGGCCCTGCTAAAAAGTCTGCTCCATCTTTCTGACAGGCCCCTTTAAGTACTTAAAAGCCCCAAGAAGGTCTCCCCAGAGCCTTCTCTTCTGCCCCCCCACCCCCGGGTGCTAGCCCATCTCCCTGGGTGCTGGGACAGTTGTGTCTGTGCAGCCCCGTGCTCTGAGTCACTGCTGTGTTTTGTCTGTCCGAGGCAGCTCTGCTGGATTCAATTAGGGGCTGTGATGCATCTTGCCTGCTTGTGAAAGCAACTGGGGCTTGGTGTCTGCTGCTTCGCCTCAGTGCTTTGCCGCCAGGGTTTCTGCACCGTGACTGGGCAAAGTGATTTAAACCACCCTTGAAGCCATGCAGCTGTGGTGAACCCCAGCCAGGGCACTGCCAGGGGAAGCTCGCAGCAGGTGGGAACTGGTGTGCTCTGCATAATGGGCCACCTCTCCTGGTGGGAAAGGCACAGCCCTACCTCTGCCCCAGCAGCACCCTCCATCTCCTACCAAAGCTTCAGCTTTGCTCCTGGGTCAACATCCCACCCCATGGCTCTGTCCTGCTGCCCCAAATGCTGGTGGGCTGTGCCATGGGGGCATGAAAGGCAGCAGTGCTCAGTGCTCCTCCTTGGGCCTTCTCAAGGACCGTGCCATCCCCTGCCACAGCTCCCTTGGGACTGGGCAACTCCTGTCCCCACACAGCCCGTGGTCAGGTGTGGGTGGCACAAGGTGCCGGTGCTCCCAGCACCTGAACCTGCCGGTGCCTGGGCTGTGAATGCAACACCTCTGTGCTCGGGGAAGTCATCAGGCTACTTGATGCCAGCTCCCCTTTGTTATGTGCTAAGATGCAAAATATTTTAATCCACGTTTCTCTTTCGTGTTTCTTTTCTTTCCCATGCTAGATTCCTAGAAGACAGGGAATTTATGGTGTGAGTCCGCTCCAGCCGCAGAGAAAGCCCAGCCAAGGTCAACACCACGAGACAGGCGGCTCCTGCCAAGGGGGGAAAGAGCGATCGCTTAGTGCTTGGCGGAGGAGGAAATCAAACCAAAACCCTTCCAAAAAAATCTAGATATAAAACACCCCCTGCCCCAAAACCCTTAGGTGGAAAAAGACCAAAAGCCGTAAGGATGGTGTCTGCACAGTTCCCCCGCCTGGCCCCAGCCTGGCCCCAGCCTGGCCCCGCTTTGCCTCTACCCGAGCCCTCTCCCCTGGCACCACAGCAGGGAGGCCAGTGAGCGGGGATGCAGCCAGTGGCACGAGGCCGTCCCTGCTGCCATGCCTGGCTTCACCGCTTGCCCAGAGGTCAGGCAGCTGGGACAGCTTTTGGCACCCAGTTTCCAGGCTGCCTTTCCTAGTTAGGGGTCATTCCTGCATGGCTGTTTGGTTTAGCATCTCTCCCCAGCATCCTTCCCCATGTCCCACTGTGGTGCCTCTGCCTGGCACTGCTGGATGCCTCTCAGAGACCTGCCGTGTGCACAGGGCCCAGAGATTTCATCCTCTTTTGGCCCACACGCTCCCAGCCTGCTCTTGGCACCTGTGGGGAATTTAAGCCATTTCAGTGCGTTAGATGACGTGCTTTGGGGTGTTCTCCAGCAAATGCCCTCTGTGCCCTTCCTGGTGTGTAGGCACCCACGCCAGGCTCTGCAACATGGACTTGCGCATGTCTGTGAGGCTGCATGGCGGGACAGATGCCAGGGCACTGCCCGTGCTGCCCGTGCTCCCATTGCCTGTGGCATGGCAAGGAAGGTGGGGGAGGGAGCATTGGTGCGTGGGGTGAGCGGCTCTGGGGATCGGGATGGGGCTCTCAGAGCCTTGGCAAGGGCAGACGTGCTGGTCCTTTCAAAGACATAAAACAGCTACAGAAGGGAAGGGAACAGTCTGTTCTCCTTGCTCGTGGCAGGCAGGATATCAAATGGGTTTAAGTTATAGCGGGGGAAAATCAGGTTAAACACTGGGAAAAGCATCTGAGCAAAGTGGCTGGTGCAGCTCTGTTCAGTGTGGAAGTGCCTGACCACAGGGCTGGGGCAAGGCAGGGTGGCAAAGCATCCTGGAGCCCTCCTGGACTCCGTGTCATCCCTCTTAGAACCCAGGGCATCCCTGGGCATTGGTGTGGGCACTGGCTCAGCCCCCCCCCCAACACAGGCCAGGCTGCTTGTTCTCCCTCCAGCTTCTCTGCTCTGTCCACATTTTATTTCTTTCACCCCTTCCCCTCACCCTGGGAGCTGGGATGGAGTCCCTGTCCCAGCCAGGGAGCTCCTGGAGATGTCATTGCACATGGAGGTGACCGGGTGTGGCTGAGGTGGGCTGAGGTGACACAGCCAGACGAGCGGTAGCTGATCCCATGTGGCGAGGGTAATGGCGATGGCATCATGCACTGCTCCCAGCTGCCCTGCCTGCCCTCACCCCTTTGCTGACATCAGAGCCTGGATTTACATCCTGGTCCCAGGCATGAGCTACATAGTGGCCTGCGGCCACTTTCCAGCTTGTAGGAGCTTGTTGGGAAGGCAAAGCCTCACTGAGGCAGGGACAACCCCAGCTCAGCCCTATACGCTCTGGTGTCTGGGGCATTTCTGTGCCTCCTGCATCTGCTTGCTGAGGACCCTTTCCACCAGCAGCAGGGGCTCGGTCAGGTGGTACCCCCAGCCTTCGGAGGAGACGCATTTCCAGGCCAGAGGGGCTGAAAAGCCCTGATGGGCAGCACGTCCTGTTCTCTTTCCACATCAGAACTGCCCGTGAGCTATTCTCCTGGGCTTCTTTGGGGGCAAGCCTAGGGTGACTCACGTAGCAGGATTTTCATAACCTGCCCTGAGACACCGGTTCCATCATTTTTTAGGAGATGTTTTCTGGAAGTCAGAAGACACTGTCCTTTCTCCATCTCTGCTGGGACATCACCATAGACTTTCTGCCTGCCCAAACCAGGGCACACATGGGAAGAGCCCCAGGTTACCCAGACTCCTAGAGTGAAAGCTACACCAGGCCAATGACCAGTGCTGTCAGTGTCCTCTGGCCATAGGTCTGCTGGGGAGCGTGAGGGTTGCTGTGGAGATATCTGTGCACATCTAAGCAGATGAAGCTGCAACAGATGAGCAAAGCCATGGTCTGGGATAGCGCTCAGGGTGCTGGTAGTACTAGCCTCCTGTGGGAGTTGTGCAGGAAGGAGGAGGAGGAGGAGCAGGCTTGTCATTATCTTGTCTATGGTGGTGGGTTTGGCTGCTCAAGGCCCTTCAGTTCAGGATGCACATGCAGCTCATTCATGCCCAGCCCTGGCAGAAAGCTGACCGGCTGTGATATATTCCTTCCACTATGGGCAGCTGAGCAGTCTCAGAGCTGGGCGCCAAACCTGGCCTAGCTCAATACATCTGTTGTGAGAGGGGTCCTACAGCACAGGAGAACCATCCAGCACATCAGGACCAATAGTGCTGGGCCAAAATCTGCCACTTTTTCCACCCAGCCCTGCCGCTTTTACATGTGCCCTGCACCCAGCCACACTCAGGACAACCTGTGCCCAGGGGCTGGTGCCAGCTTGTCCTCTGCACCTTATCCAGGGGAAATGGCTTTTCCTGTGGGTGTCCTGCCCTGCCAGCTGCCAGCCACCATGGTGACTCATGCAGCTGGTTTCCTCTCCCCGCCCCTTGCACCTCCTGGCCTCTCCCTCCCACTTCCACCCTTCCTTGGCAGGGAAGGGTGTGAAATACCCAGCTTATCATGACCCTGCTCCCCAGCGATTGCTGTGCTTCTCGTGTGCAGGCACCTCTCTGCTCCACACCACACAGAGCTGGGGGGACTGGGACAGGTGATGGATCTTCAGCCTGGTCACAGCCTACCTGCTGCTCCCTGAGCAGCACCTGAACAGCTGGGACACCCTGATCAGAGGCACCTGCCTACAGAGAGTGGCTTGGAAATCCTTAAACACAGAGTGTTCTCTGTGATGAAACTAAACTCTTAGAGAACTCTAAACTCTTAGAGAAAGGCCCCTGGCACAGCCCCATGCCTGGAGATGCCCCGGGCCTGTGGAGTGAGGAAGGAGACTGACCCCCCAACACCTGACAGCTCAGACACAAAAGGGCAAGTCTAGTGACATCCACATCTGGACAACTGTGTGCACTTGTCCCGGGAGCTACCTTTGATGGAGAACCAAGGACGAAAAGCCAGAAATTTCCAGCAGCAAGATTGGTGTGGTCTTGACACAGTTCATTAAGGGAAGAACAAAAGGGTTTGTGGTTAAAAGTTTGGTGTCTAAGACATTGGCTTCTTTCCTGCCTCTGCCACGCTTCAGCTCCAGGCAAGTCACACGAAACCCTCTGGAGCAAATGCCATGGAGCAAACTGCTCCTCACCGCCTTGGTCTGCAATGGGGTTGCTTAGACCAATGCTATCCAAGCTGCTCGGCCATCTGGGATGACAGGGTGCTTCTACATTTGTCCTACAACATGGGAGGAACTATCGCCTGTGCTTGCTCCATTTGACTCCTGAAGCTGACTGATGTCTCCCTGTTCGAGGCCCCCTCAGCTCAGCTCCGTTTAAGGGGCTTAGGAAGAATTGAACATTGCTGGAATTCTTCTCTTGCTAACTTTAAACATTCATTACTTTAAATGCTAATCCCCTGGGATTATCCCATTGGAGAAAGCAATGTAAAGCAACAGGGGAGAGAACAGCGTGTCTTCTCGCCCATTGCGCATCACTCGACGGCGCTTTTGGAGAGGGAAGTGTGAAAATGCCAATGCAAGCTCCTCCAAACCTGGCTTGGGTTTTACACCTCAGTGTGGACTCTCAAACAAGCCAAGTCTGAAGTCTCTTGCTCCAGCTGGTTTTGAGTCGTACATGTCCAAAGTGTCTCCGTGGAGCACGAGGGGGAAATGTGTATTTTTCCATGTGTGTGACTCAGAAATGACTGAACCCAGTCGGTTCCAATTTCTTGAAAAATCTGCTTTTGGCTTGAGCCCAAGAATGGAAACTTTCAACCAAAAAAGAGTCGATTTGAGCTCTAAATGACATAAAAAAAGGCTTAGAAGGGAAACTGGATTTCAACCATCATTATGGCAATCACTTCTCATGGCCTTCTGACAGCAGCAGCGGAGCAAGTAGTGAAAGTAATTCCCAAAGAAAATTCAGTTGGATTCCATGGGCAGATCGGGATTCGGCTGCAGACGCTTTGTACCGTCCGTTCACGAGCGGGAGAGCTCAGCCCTTGGAACGGCGAAGGAACAGGAGAGCTCAGCTCCAAAACGTGCAGAGGATGGAGGTCAGCCCCAGGCCTTGGCACTGGCCAAGAGCAGGGCAAGTGCTTTCGGACAAAGACACAACCCTGCCCACAGAGACGTTTCTCTTTCCCCTTCTGGGTTGTGCCTTCCCTGCAATACGCCCTGTTCAGCTGGGGAAGATTTATTCCCTGAGAAGTGCCTGAATAATTTCAAGCCACAATTAATTAAAGACTGCTGCAATCCGCTTGCAAACAGGAAGTGAGGCAGAGAAAAATACACAATCTCTAGCAAACCGACGTGTTGTGAATTAGCTTTAATCAGGCTAACAATGATGGATGCCCTCCCCCAGTGGCTTTCATCTGAAAGCTTATTACACTAAGCGTTGTGAAGGCCCCACACTAGATTAGGGTGAGATGGCCCAGATGATAGACTGGGTTTCTCCTTCAATTCGAGGATGCTGGATCTCGGCACGGAGACGCTGTCCAACTTGGCCGTAGTCACACCAGTAAATCAATGGCCGGGGTATAACCGGCAATGTGGCTCCCTGGCTCTGAAGAGAGGCCAGCAGATTTTCCTGAAAAGAGCAGAGTGTTTATATTTGGGGAAGAAAGCTCCGCTAATTGGAATGAAAACTGAGACTGTGTGTTGCTTGTCAAAGTACTCAGGACATCGTAGTATGGCACAGAACTGCAGGCTGGGAGGGATCTCTGGTGCCTTCCATCCAACCTCCTCCTCAGAGCAGGGCTAGCTCCAAGGAGAGGCCAGGTGGCTTTGGACTATGTCCAGCCCACTTGTGAACATCTCCAAGGAGGATTTCCACCCTTGCTGTGAAAATCTTTTTCTTCATGTCTTGCTGGATTTTCCCTTGACACAAGTTTTGCCAGTTGCCCCTCGATCCTTCGCCTCACACCTCTGAGTAGAGTCTGGATCTGTCTTTGTAACTCATTAGGCAGTTGAAGACAGCAAGTAGATAGTCCCTCAGCTGAAGAAACCTACTTTGCTCCATGTCCTCTTGTACATCGTGTGCTCCAGCCCCTTACGATCTTGGTGAGAACTGAACTCTCTCCAGCATACCACTTTTTTATACTCATCCCAACCCAAATACAACACTAAGTCCCACAGAGAGCTAATCTGGGCATGGCACAAATTGGTGAAGGTACAAATAACTGTGACTCTGCCCCGCTGGTATCACCACCTGATGCCCACAACCTTCTGCTCACAGTAAGTGTGGTCAACCAAGCGCCCAGCTCAAGGGGATGAGAGGCTGGGCAGGCATTTGAGTTAAGGAGAGGACAATGTTGGGCCCACCAAGCAGTATGACTGAGGCCAAAACCATGGAGAGATGTGTGTGCTGTGGCAGGAGCCCATGTAACTCATCACAGGACATCTGGTGTGGGACATGGCTGCGGTGAAGGGGCATGTGAGAGGGGACACAGGGGATGAGTGAGGAGCATGGGATGACACCCGTGATGGGGAGCGCCATGTAGAAAAAATATATCAGTGTGGATAGGCCAGAAATCTGCTCAGATGAAAGGGCTTTGAGGCTTGATGTGGTTGAGGTTTGCTTGATTTTGTTTGTCTGCAGGATCTGCTTTGGGAGAAGGAGAAATACGTAGAGAAAGAGGCACCTGCAGAGCACTGTGGCTGCCTCCAGATTCAGACCTGCAGCTCATAAAAAGGTTGCTGTCGACGGAAGCATTGCATAATCATGGTGATGCTCAAGTATTTCTGGGTCACCTCAGAGGCTTCCTATGCTGGAGTCACTGCAGCCACCATGGAGGAAAAATGATGGATGGGTGGGGTCCTTGTCTCCATCCCCTGGGGAACTGAGGCAGGGTGACCCTGTGGAAGGATGAATTGCTGAGCCATGCTTCTCCTAATACGGGCCATGGAACAGGAGCCCAGCACAGCCTGAGGGGCTGTTCACGTTGATTGGTCTTGAGTCCTTTTTAGGCACTGGAGCAAGCAGTCTGGATATGTCTCTTAATCATGACTGCTCATAAATCTTGCTGTCACAGTGGGAGCCTTTCCCTTCCAGATATAGATTAGAGAGCAAATGCTACCAACTATTCTGGGATGTGACAGCTGATAGATGGCTCCAGAATTTACTATTTTAGACTTGGTCTTTGCTGTTGGGGGGACACGACAGAAAAGTTGCTTGCAGAACACGCACGTTGACCACGTAGGTTCCATCTAAAACAAACTGAAGAATAACCTCTGCCAGATTAGAGGTTCAGGTGGAGTATTTCTCCTTCCCGTATTGGGAGAAGTTTCGTGACCTGGCCACTGGAGTCAACTGAACTGAAGAGCTCAGAGGCTGAATGTACCAGAGGACAATGAGTCTTTCAAGGTAAAGGTGTGAAACTATTTGGTATCCCTTGCAATAGTGGCTTGCCTAGCAAAAATCACAATGAGAATGCACGGCATAAAGGGACCAGGCAGATCTTCAGGGAAAAGTGGGTCTGAGAGCCTGGAAGTGTCCAGAGCAAATGAGAATTACCAGAAGTCAAACTGAGCTGGACCTTGCAAAGGCAGTTCAAACAAATAGCAAACAGCTCTCTACCTTTAATCTTCATTCTTCTTCCTGCATACCGACCCCTACTCTTTATTGATTTAGCTAATCTCAGGATGGCCCCCATCCTAAATGCATTGCCTTTCTTGTGAGGTCAATGGTGCACCCACCACAGGGTGGCTTCTGGAGATGTTGCCAGGAAATCAAACCCAGTGGTGTTCTCAGCCCAGAGGAACCCACCTACCTCAGTCCTACAAGAAGAATTGTCTCCAGCTCAATGCAGCTCCCATGGGAATAGGACAGTGTGGGCTGGGGAAGGCCAGCAAGGGTGAGGAACTCATCATCCACTCCCAGCCCTGAGACAGGTCTCCATGGAGTCCTGTGAGCCTCCCGTCGCTGTCCCTGTGAGGAGGTTTTCCCAGGGCAGCAGCTTCTGGTGGTGGGGCGATGCTGCGCAGTGCAAAGAACAAAATCCTGCACTGTGGGACTAGCAGGAAGGATTTTGAATACAGGTTATTTTCTCAGCTGCAAAAGACAATCAGGGGAAGGCTGGGGCAGAGCAGCACCATAATGGGATGCTGGCTAATTACACGTGACCATGAGACAGCAGCAGGTACAGAGAGGTGTCAGGACTGAGGGAAAGATCTATGAATTGTACTGGGGGTTGTGTGAGTTTTTCAGGAAGGTGTGATATCCAGCTTAAGAGCTCTGCCCTCCAGCAGACATGGATGGGGCTACCAGGAAAGAGATTGCTGCTCTCCAAGACTGAAGGAACTGGAGGAGCATGGCTCATTGCAGAGGCTGGAGGGATCAGACTCTGCTGGGCAGCAGGCGGGTGGGCCCTCCAGGAGCTAGAGAATGCTGCTGGAAGGGGCACAGAAGGGTTCAAGCTGGTGGAGGACACTTCTCTGCTGCCTTGGGGCTAGGGGAAGCTAAGGGCTGGAATAGACCTTCCAGAACAGTGGTGGGAATAGGGAGGACCATAAGACAGTGCTTGTTTAGTTTATGAAATACTGACGCTGTTGGGAGGCAGCAAGGTCTGGTGCATGAGATTGTGGTCTTTATAGTGTGGATACTAAGTTCATAGGTGCTATAGATTTTAGTAGGGTGGATTTTCCCCACGGGATACATGGAGGACATGGAAACACTGAGCTGGAGGAGCCATTCTGAAGAAGCCAGCTGATAATGAATTTTAACTGTTAAGGCAATAAATGTGTATACTTGCACGTCCTTGGGAAATTCAGGCCAGGAGTGAGTACACCATAGATGCTGGGAGGAGGAAATCTCATTTCAGTGTGCAGCAGGAGGCTGGATCCTAGTTCTAGTGGTAAAGGAGGAGGACCAGGAGGTACTACCTGCCTCGTCTCCCTTTGGACCAGACTCAGCTTAGCTCTGTCCCCTGCTCTCAGCTGTGTCCCTTCCAGCACCCCAGCAGGAGCTTTTCAGTTTATCAAGACCCTCACTGCTCTGCCACCACAGCTCTGCCGTGGGACTTGGCCCCGCAGCCTCCACCCCTTCGTGAAGTGGAGCTTGCACCAGGGTCCAGGCTGGTCCCATGTGGCCCCTGTGCACATGCACATCGCCTCCAAGGAATGTGCTTTCTGGGTGGAAACTGTGTCATCGGAGAAATATTTCATATTTTCGTTCGTTCACATTCCCCAAATGAAAAATGAATCGCGAAGTCTCGTAAGTAAGGGGCCGAGTTTCTCATTTACATACTTTTGTGGTTGTTGGAGCAGGGGTGGCCACGGCCCTGCCAACCATGTCCTAAGCCTTCCCCTTGTGCACCTTCGCTCCCACTGGCAGCTGCCTGTGCTCCCTGGAACACGCTGCCCTGAGACCCGTGCGCTCGGGAGGGCTCTGCGGCTCTCTTAGGTCACCCTGCCTCCTGCCAAGCATTTCAAGCAGCCACGGGCTGCTGGCATGAGCCTGGTGGGGAAAGCATGGGGAGATGGGAATCTCAGAGAAATCCCAGCACCAAGAAGCTTTTTTTTGGGATTCAAAGAGGGGTTTGCACAAACAGTGAGGGTATGCCAGAGAGGGGAAACCCCACGGTGTGGTCCCAGCTTGGATCTGGTGGCAGGGCACTGAGTTGGTGATGGGTGGTGTCTGGGGAAGGGGTGGCTGGAGAAGCCATTGAGAGATGGAACAAGTGAAAGGGAAGAGGACAAGGGACCATAGGGGAGGACAAGGCAAGGGAAAGTGAGAGGAAAGGAGGGATGAAGGCACAGGCCAAGGCAGCAAGAGGATGAGCACAGGCTGATGTGGCTCTGCCTTTGCACTGGAAATATGTGGTTGTCCCACAGCTCCCTCCTTGGATATGGCCAACCACTCTGCCCTTGCTCACCATGGCCCAGCTGCATCACCTCTCCATCTCCCCTCCTCACCCTGACCCTTTGCCCTTTCTCCATGACCAGGGCCACTTTGCAATTTGCCTTGTCCATCCTGTTCTCCCTCCCTGTGGGGACTCTGCACCTTCAGGGTCGAATGCGGCACTGGTGACAAGTGCCTCCTCTCAGGCCCAGCACTTGACATGGGCAGGATGGAAGGAGGAGCAGGGTCTCTGGGCATCCCCTGTGGAGTCCCCAGAAGTTTTTGTAACAAGGTATGTCAAAACTTCTATCTGTGGCATGTATTTTCCTTTCAGTTCCTCTGAAGAGGTCTGTGGGTCTCCAGGAGGCTTCAGTGGGTGCAGAGCAGCAGGGAGCCCTTCTGTGTGCAGAGTGAGACCATCCAGGGCATACAGAGGGCTGGGAGCCCTACTGAGCTGGGAGATGCATCTGCCCTTTTGGGTGGTGCTGACCCCAATCTGCTCACCTGTTACCTGACCTAGTCCTGTTGCATGTCTGAGTTCAGGCACAAGGTTTGGCAGGTGGAGATGCAGAGCAGACACCAGCCATGGCCACAACTGTCCTCTGGACCTTCTTCTCCCCAGGCCATGCTTAGAGTTTCAGGTGGATCACCTTCTCCAGGCACTGCAGGGGGAGTCCAGTTTGTGTCACCCAAGGGTTAATGGCTATAAACTGTGCTGCTAAAGCCATCTTCTGGTTTCAATTTAACTTTGCATTTGCGTGTGGATTAGACTCAAGGATGTTAATATTCACTTAATAATCTTCCCACTTAGGCACCGCAGAGATGAGTGCTCAGCTGCCAGAGCCTGGGGAGGAAGTGGAACATTTAACACTTGTTTCCCTGAAAGGTGACCCCACTTTCCCAAGCCTCAGCAAGCAAGGAGAGCTGGGCACCTGGCCGGGAAGCCGTAATGATGTTCAAGGGGTGGACATGAGCTTGGCAGAGCCCCATGCCAGGACTTGGGAAAGATGCACCCTTGAGCTCTCCAGCATGATCTTCCAAGGGTGAGCAAGAACATGGGATGGCCATGGTCTCCATATCCTCCTACAGAACTCCATCCACAGATCATGATAAGATGCACCGAGACCTGGCAATGTCATGTGTGAGACAGAGATTATTCACCCACATCCACTGAGGGAGGTTCAAGATGATGCTGCTAATCCCAGGAAAGCCCCAAACCAGTACTTCTCATGCCATCTGCCTGGTCCAGGCACACAGACCCTGAGACCTTGCCTTGGCTTTTGCCTGACCCTCTCTTGGCAGGCTTCAGAGTTGTGCAGAAAAAAGATGTTTTTGGAATGGGAGCAAGTGTGTCCTGCAAAGCTGTCTAAACATAGCACGAGGAAACGGGAACGCAGGGCAAGGCTCTGAGCACAAAAAAAAATTACACTGGACTTGCTGCTCACAGCTCGGCCTCTGTGTCTTCTCTGCAGCCAGGTCTCAGGGATGCTGGGCAGGCAGAGCAAGCCAGGTCTGTCCCAGAGCTAAGGAGCATGGCAGGTGCCTGACCGGGCAGGGACATAATGTACAGCTCTCCCCAAACCTCCTCTGCTGTGCTGGGTTTGGGGACACCACCGGCCCTGGAGATTCAGAAATCCATGTCAAAAGAGGTTGCAGTGGCACCAGGGTTCTGCTTGGCTCCTTGTTTCTCTGCACATCTTCCCAGCAGAACTGATCTTGTCACTGACCTTGTCCCTGCACCAGAGGATGTTGTTCTGGCCTTTCTGAAGTGGCCCAGGTTACAATTTCTCTCCATTATCCATCTTAGCAGTGGGACCTATACATGTTTCAAGTCATGGACACAGGTCAATGGATGTGGTCCATGGGCAACTTGCTCTAGATGACCCTACTTAAGCAGAGGGTTGGACAAGATGACCTACAGA
The DNA here is from genome assembly GCA_033439905.1 of Ceryle rudis. NCBI lineage: Eukaryota > Metazoa > Chordata > Aves > Coraciiformes > Cerylidae > Ceryle > Ceryle rudis. Next base: position 43,720 of record JAAGNO010028948.1, read on the forward strand.
GGTCCCTAACCTCAGCCAGCCTGCGATTCAGCGACTTTCCCTCTCTTCATCCACTGAACATGCTCTTCCCAGCCCTGTCTCCATCCTGCAAGTCCAGGTTCCCAGTGCATGGAACATCAGGTTGTTCCTTTCTCTCTATCAGAGGACAGAAGATCTACATGGCCCTTAAGGGTGGACCCTTATGAAGGTGGCCCTGATGTCCAGCCTAGTGTACCTTGTCTGGGAAGAAGCAAACGCATCACTGGGGTGATTTTTCCCAGTTCAGATCCCTGTGCAGGAGGCTGCCATGATGACCTCCTTGGGCCTCACAATACTGAAAATTCTCCACAAGTCTGGGTTTCTTGGGGCAGCCACACTGGCTCGCAGGATGCCGCAGGCTCTCTTTCTGCAGCTCCAAAGCTCTCCTGCTCATCAGACATTCACAGCCACTGCAGTTTCTTGCCAAGGGCTGTACTTCATCTCATGTTCAAAATTCGAGTTGATGGCAGCCTGTATATGATTTGTGCCAAAAGGAACCTGATCAGATTAGGTGGTCCTCAGCAGAGCAGACAGGGTCCTCACCTCCCCGTCTGAGACTCTTTAAAGAAAGCAGAAAGGGGAAGAAGGGAGTTTTTAACATAAAACATCTGGCATGCTATGCTGCTTTGCACACTAGGATGGGAGAGAAATGTGTCCCACAGGCAGAGGGGAGGAAAGAGGACATCTCTGAGTAGATACAGTGATTGGCACAAGAGCAGCTGAACCAGCTGTCTCCGTGTGCTCTCTGGTCCATGCTCCCGCATCCCCCTGGGGATGTGCTCAAAGCCACGGCTTGGGGACATGCCCTGCACCCTGTGTGCCCAGGAGACCAGTCCACAAGGTCCACAGCAACCTGGAAGAGCCTGAAGCCATCTGAAGACCAAACCCATGGACAGACCTCTGACCGCTGCCACAAACTGACATCAGGCAAGGTCCCAATTTTCCTTTGGGAGACAGAAACTCATCACCGGGAGCAGGAGGGAGCCAGGAGAGTTAAGCAGGGCCAGGCAGGCTGCAGGAGGGTGTTAGAGAACAAACCGTGCCTGGGAGAGAGCTGTAAAATACTTGGTAGCCTCTCAAGCAAGCTGGCAGGAAAGCAAGTTCAGATGGACTCAAACATCGTTTCCACCTGGTCTGAGAGCACTCCAGAAGAGCAAGGCAGCGCGCAGAGCCGAGCTGAGATCAGAGCCTCGCAGTGACCCAGACTAATGCTCCCTTTTATCACCCGGCTTTAAACACAAGCTTTTATGATGTGCGAGAAAGGGGCATATGGTTCTCTAATTAACTCAAGAGTGCTGAGTTGTGAAGTGCTGCGAGGAGAAGCAGCTACAGCAGAGATGGCAGAGCAGCCCCGCTCAGCCCTCTGCCAAGCAGCCCCCCCTCAGATGCCTCGGCCCCTGGGTACTGCCTGCTCCTGGCACAGGAGGGTCTTGGCCTTCTGTTCCCTGGGTGAAATATCTGTCCTCGAAAGTGCCACCTGAAAACCTCTGTCTGATGAAAATGACATTGATACAGAGGATGTTCTCCTGCGGGAGTCCCCGGGGAAGTTCTCAGCGTGGCTGTTTCTTCTTTAGTCTTGTTTCGCTGGGACTTTGTGCTTCACTTTTGCGTTTGGATGTTCTTTGCATCCAGCTGGATTAACACAGGACAGCAGTGGGGTGACCTGAGCCCTGTGGCGTCTGCTGTGGGTGGGCTCTCACCCATCACACCTGCACGCATGGGGCTGGTGGGTACCTTCCTGAACCTGCTGCAGAACTCGCCATCCTTTCACCTGCTCAGGCTGGGGCTCCTCACACCTGGCACTGGGGCACCTCTGGGACTGGGCAACACCTTCAGCATTTCCTATGGAACTAAAAGCCTGAAGTTTAGTTGTTTTACCTAAAAACAGTATTTCTGTGATTTCTATCCCTGAAATCAAACCTAAATCCCCAATAATTTGGATTCAAGGTGAAATGCCTGTTTCAGTCTGAAATGTGGTGGCTAGGTTTGATTTATTTGTTCAACCATGAAATATAATCCCAGTTCCATGTTAGGATGAAAAATCCCCCCAGTTTTGCTTCATAATGGTGAAATATTTCATCAATATTCTTTTTGTCTGAAGCCTCTTCAGCCAGCAGCTCACCTATCCCGAGGCAACATTCTGCAGTAAAAGAAGTATTAATTAAATTGAAATATTATCCACATGCTAGTTACAAATGACGTCTTAATTGGCCAAGTTAAGCCAAAGCATCACTGTGGGCAATGGCATCTGGGTGGCAGAGCAGAGGTGAACTTGGAAGGTGCTCAAAAGCTTCATCCATGCAGGTCCCCAAGGCAAAGGGCCCCTGTTTTCAGCAGGCAGCTGATGCCAGAGCACTCACACCACGGGGAGCGGGTCTTTCAAACACCAGCTTGCAGAAGCACGTGTCAGGGAGGATTGTCTCTGTTCGGACCCTGCTCCTGGGAATGAAAGAGCTGAGGACAGTGAAGCCTCTGTTACCTCAACAGGAATAAAGGACCTGAGGGATGCAGACATCACTGCTTGAAGCAACAGGTGAAACTTTGAGGCTGGGAGGAAAATGTAGTGATAGTTATCTGAAAGTGAGGAAGTTCAGGCCCTAGAGGAATGCTCCAAGCACCAGGGGCTGCTGATGGACCCCAGCAAGGACCAAAATAGAGACAGACTAAAAACTGGAGGAGGAGATGAATCATGCAGCCAGCAGCAGGATCCACTGGCATCAATTCCCACTCCTGCTTGGTGAGTCTTATCCCCAGCATCATCCAGCTACAGAACCCAGCCCGGTGCCCTCTGTTACCCCCCATTTCCCCTACGCCTGCCTGCACTCCCGACTCCTCTCATGTCCTCATCTGACTCCTTTTGGCCAGCCTGCCGGGAGGAAACAGCGTGCGTTGGTGGAGGGCCAGGGCTTCGCTTGTGCTGGAGCTCACTGCCAGACTGCACGGCGAACGGCTGATCCCTCCTGGGGGGCTGTGTTTTGGGGCTCGCTCCCTCAGCCCAGACAGGCCGATGGGAACCAAAGGATGTTGGGACCTGCCAGGTCTGGGCAGCGGCTCTCAGGGCTCTTTGGGAGGGGAGCCAAACCCCAACAGATGGACAAAGTTACAGATTCCACTGGGAAGCTGAGACCTATGGTGGGTTTTGATGGAAAGAGGAGCAATTCTGTCAAACAGTCCCAAAAATGCAATGCCTACTGCCCGGGGCTCTTGCTAGTCTGCACATCACCCCAAACCAGGAGTCTAACAGTGCTTCTTGCCTCCATCTTCAGCAGGAGATAGCAAGAAGAGGCTCTGGATTATCCCTCACACATTCCTGGGAGATACACAGGGGCAGCTCCTCAGTGTGGTCCCTCCTGACTGTGAGGCACTGGTGGTCATCTGGAGATGTGGTGGTCTACAGGTGGGTGGCAAACTGGTTGGGGTCCCCTCTCCCTTCCTTGGCACGCTTCCATTAAATAGGGAAGCATGGCTTGGGGATGTGTTGGGAGGGATGTTTCCAGCATAGTCACTTGCTGGAGAAGAGCAAGACCATTACTGATCAAGTGTCCCACAGCAATGGGGAAAGGCAGCCAAGCAGGGCTGCACAGAGCCCATCTGCAGGAGGATCTGGTTGCGGCTGCTGTTTAGGGAGAAGAACTGAAGAATAGCATCAACTCCAAAATAACAGTGTGGAGATGACTGGGAATGCACTAGAAGATTCTTGCAGGGATGTAGCTCTGGAGGGGCCCCAGGAGGTAGGAGGAGGTCCTGTCTGGTGTTAGGATGAAACATGTTCCTGATCCCACCATGGACCTCTGTGCTGCCTCTGCCCCTGCCCTGTGCTGCCTCCCCATCCCCAGTGTCTGTAACCCCAGCTCAGCTCATGCAGGAACTTCTGGGCCCTCTTGACACTAGCACCTCTGCCTTGGTGTCACCAGCCCTGGCTCAGACCCTGTGCCCTCTGTTGTCTCTAGCACACTGTCTCCCTCTCACAAGGTCTCAGACCTTCTCATTCCCTCCATTCCTGGCTCTGAGAGCTGAACCTTTTATTCTTACATGGTGTTTGAACTCTTCTCTTCACTTGGACCAGAATGGTCTCTCCTCCTTGGTCACTGCTCTGCATCACTGGGACACACATCCCTCTCCTTGTCCCTCCCACCTCTCTCTTTGTCCCTTCCAGGTGCTCTCTTTTTCCATCTTTCCACTGGTTTTGGTGCCTGGTTCCCTCACCCTCCTTGGTCCCCTAAATCTGTTTGGTATTGATGACCCCTTTGCTGCTGCAAACTCCCCAACTGGCAGTGCTGGCTGAGTCCCCTTGCTGCAGGTCATGCCAGTTGGCTGCTGGCTGCAGGACCTGCTCCATCTCTCCTTGCCTTGGTCCAGCCACCTTCTCAGCCCACCTCCTGGTCCCTTCTACCCTCTCCTCCTGTCCCCACACCTATATCACTGTGGAACCCCCCCCAAACAGCTGTCCCATGATCTCCTCCACGTTCCTCCCCATTGTTATTTTAGAGCTCTCAAACCCCACAGTCACATTCCCAGTTGCCTGGGCAGAGCCAGACCATCTGTGGGCCACCACCCTGAAGAGCAGCAGGTGCTTCTGCAAGGGGAAAAACAATGGGGAAACCCTCTGTGGAGGAGTTGCAGGTCCTTGGGCAGACCAGGGAGGGTGGCAGAGGGACAGAGCCACCAGTCTGCACGTATGTAGCCAGCTGCAGCCCTGCTGGAAAGCACATTTTCAGCTTTTTGGAGGATTTCTGTCATTTCCCAACAAGGACATCACGAAATGCCAGATCTCAGGATTGCGGGGCTTTTAATCGCACATGTGGTGCCTCTTTGGGAGTCAGACAAGAAGGCTGGAGATTACTGCTGAACCAAATCCCCTCCTTGACAAGCATTTTGGTACAGGGAATTTATCTCAAGGTCACCCCATGGCTGAGTCAGTCCCTCCCAGCCTCCAGGTCACCCCAAAGCAGAACAGGCTGGTGTCCTCCAGCCTCTGTGGGGAATTACAGTTCTCTGCAAGGAGACATCTGGGGAAAGGACATCCCCAGGTCACTGTCTCTGTGGATCTGCAGCCTTGTTGCCATTAGCAGATGCATCACTTGCCTTGCAGGTTTTTCAATCCCCATCTCCCAGAGTCATGTGCCTGGGGGAGACTCAGATTTCACTTTGCTGAAAGGAAAATGCTAAGCTCTTCTGGATGCACAGAAAAGCCGGAGGCATAAACCTTATGGCTTAAAAAGCAGAATGCAAGAAACCATGCCCAGTATGTACTTTTCGTTTTTAATAATTCTTAATTTGAAGCTCTGCTCTTGATTTTTGGGCTCTGACTCATGCTCAGGATTATCAGGGCTCTGGGAGCCATCGACTGGCATTTGTAGGGTGCCTTGGGAGGGGACGGAGACAGCCCAGCCCTGCCTGCTCTATGTTTCCCCTCAACACCACAAGGATCTGGCTGCGAGATAATAGAGCTCCACCGCCTTTTCCTCAGGGCCCCTCGTGTGCTACAGACACAAACTGGAGCACAGGCAGTGTCTAAAGTTCATGTTCTGGCTGAGTGTTACCAGTTACATCTCTGCTCAGTTGCCCACAACTTGCTTCAGTTTTCCCCTTCTGGGTTGATATTTTCCAGCCTCAGTCTCTGCACAAAGGCGATTTGAAAATCTCTTTGAACACGCTTTGGCCATTTCAGAGTATGCAGCCAGTGAAAAGCAATATCTTCATAATAAACATACCCTTCTGTTTTTTTCTTTTTTTTTTTTTTCTTTTGAGAATACAAAACAATCTTCCAATTTTTAAGCGGCTCCACTGCTGAAACTGCTGGGGGTCAGCGCTGACATCTGGCAGGGAATCAGTCCTGACCGAGAACAACCGTGGTGCGTTCCAGTAAACACTGTGTTTCAGTTGCTGAAATCTACATCCACACAGGCACAGCACGTTTTGCAGTGATGGTACCTTTTAATCAACTCTTGGAAAGCTCGCAAGTAGCCTGGAGAAACACAAAAACAGCCACTCGAAAGACCTGCCCAAACGTCCCCAGCAGTGGGATGGAGGCAGGCAGAGGAGCTGGGAACGGGGCTACACCGCGGCCTGGAGTTACCTATGAGCAGCAGATGTTCAGCTGTCCTTGAGAAGGACATTGTGAATGAGATGTATGGAGCCAGGACCACTAAATCCCTCCTTGGCCAGCATCGGATTATAACGGTTCAACCATACATCACTGAAGGCTTCCCAGAACTACATAAATACCAAAGAGAATTTGATATAAATCATGGAACTATTTAGGTTGGGAGGGTTGTTTAGAGGTCTCCAGCCCAGCCCCTGAGCAAGCTAGCACTCCAAAGCTGGGTCAGGCTGCTCAGGGCCTTGTCCAGGCATGTTTTGAGCATGTCCAAGGATAGAGGTCCCAACACTACCGTCCCAGGGCTGTAGTACTCACAACACAACTGAAGCCCCACAGTGCTGCACATCCACATGTCTTCTCAGCACAAGGAGAGCTGGATACTCGCAGGGAATGGAAGAGGAGAAGATGAGAAAGAGTGGCAAAGCCTGCAGAGAAGGCACCATCACAAACATCCCCTGGTTGTCCATGCCTGGCAGGGGCCATGAGTTAGGCTTCTACCCTAGGGGCTGGTGTCTCATCTTTCCGCAAGGTGACCCTGACAACAAACGTTCCTGAGAGATCTTGGGGTCCCTCAGTGTCCGTGGGTGAATGATGCAGTTTCTGTTGGTCACACCAAGGAAGAGCATCCCACCACTGCACATGTCTGTGGCTCCAGCACTTATCCCACTGCGCAGCATCCGTGTGTTGGCAAAACCTTTTCCCATAAAAGCCGCAGGAAGTGACTGCCAGAGAAAGGAGAGCTAATGGAAAGTTAAGACCGGGTGGGGTACGTCTGGGGTCACATGAGTCTTGTTTGTTATTCAAACCCAACAGACACATGTACAACAAGACCTGTCAGCGACTCACCGCTGGCAGGGAGAGGCTGCCTAAGCCCTTGCTGTCTCCAGAGAGCCCCATGAGGTGCTGGAAATGCCTTTAGTGCTCTGAGAAACACACCAGCATTGAGTGTACACAGGGATAGTAGGGAAGATCTCCCCATGATGCTGAAATGAATTTCTGTGGTGGCTTTCAGCCTTCTGCTGGGAATGAGATGACTCCCTTGGCTATGTTGGGCAGGTGGCAGATGGACGTCCCATGGGACATGGTGTAGACTGCACATGGGGTGCTTGAATGTTCCCTCCAAGGAACAGATGGGGCTGATGCAATGGGATGCTCAGGGGAGTGAGGGATGGAGACCCTGCCCCTGGACCACACTCAGAGTAGCCCGTGGTACTCAAAAAAGATGTCAGTGGTTTAACAGCCACCCATGCAGCCCAGTCTGGGGACCAAAGCTATGACTAGTGGATGGCTGATGTGAACAGAGGCAGGATGTTCCCCTGCTCCAGATCTCCTGCCATGTACCACACTCCACCCTGGCCTCCCACTGCTGCCCTCCCACTTGGCTGCCTCCAGAGTGCCCATTGACAGGCAGGGGTTATCCACGTTTCTGTCCAGAAACCTGGCTGCAGCCACATGCTGGGGTGGTGGCTGGTCACGTCCCTGCTGTCCATTGCTGAGACCTGTCTGCAAACATCAGAACTGGCTCAGGAGAGAGACACAGAGACAACTGTGGGCTGGTGAAAATAGCTCTGAATGAGGGACTTGACAAGTCTGAAGGTTTCACTTGCCAAAACCAAGAATGTTCAGAGACTTGACTTGATTCATGGGTACTACAGAGCCCTGTCCTCATCCTCCTGCCCTGCGCCCTGGTAGGCATTTCCCTGGGATGCTGAAGCAGGCAGACTTACAGAGGTCTCCATTCCAGACAGCCTCTTCAGTCTGGAGCTTTCTACTTGCAGCAGCTACAGGGGTAATAACCTGTTAGTTAAAAACTAACAGCTGGGGAACCAGAAAAACATAAAGATGCTCAGCTGTGGGAAGAGGCAGCATTCCTGTCCCTTGGTGCTTTAGATGAAGACTGAACCACCTTTTCTGGAAGACACACCATGGCCAAACACAAGGCTCGGGAGATGGATGGGCAGGTGAAATGAAAATTTTGGCCCACACAACTCCAGCCACGCTGGCTGGGCCAAACCCACGTGTGAGCCTCAGCTTCCCTGAGAGCATGACAAGGCCATGCTATTTCAACCCCAGTGTCAGTGTATGGCAGCAGTGAGGGTCTACAGCGGCTCCGTTGTGTCCCCAACCTCTCCCTGCACCTTGGTCCCTGCAGCTGCATCTTCCCCAGCACCAGCACTGGCTGCTGTGGTTGGCTCCTTGCAGAAATGCAGCCACCAGACAGAAGCATGATGTGTCAGTCTCACTCCCATCTACTTTGGGGTGACCAATCCTCTCTCCTCCAGCTGACCAGGCTGCCCAGAGAAGTGGTGGAGTCCCCATGATCCCTGGAGGGGTTTCAAAGCCGTGGAGATGTGGTGCTGAGGGACATGGGTTAGTGGTGCCCTGGCAGTGCTGGGTTAATGGTTCCACTCGATGATCTGAAAGGTCTCTTCCAAACGAAACTATTCTGTGATTCTGTCTGCATGTAAATGCAGAGCACTGGGCTCCTTCTCCACGAGATGATGCAGGGCAGGGCTTCCTGAGGGTGATGTCCTGGGTGTTTCAGGATATCCCCAGCTGCAAACACATCTTACATTGGAGCTGATCAGGACGATAAGCTCCAGGACAGGTCCTTGGAGAGGTGGGAGATCCCCATCCTTGGAGGATTTGCAGTCAAAATTGCCCTGAGTCAGCGCTGGTCATGGTGCTACCGAGAGCCAGTGCTGGGGCTGGACACCTTGGAGGGCCTCTTCTGCTGGGGTTTCTGTGACCTGCCCCTCACACATACCTTTCCTTTGAGCACATCCCGTGCGTTCCCGCCCAGGCACCGTAAAGCCGAGTCCCACCCTGTTAGCGAGCGCTGTTTCCTATGACAACGCTGTCAACAGCAGGGTTGGGGTCCCGAGGGGGTGCAGGTGTGGGGCTCCTCCGTAGCTATGGCAAAGGGGTGTTTACTTCTCTGTTTTGCACGTCAGTGTTGCCCCCGGGACAGCTCTCTGTGTGTCCAACAGCAGGGTAAGGCTGTTTGGCATCTCCCCCAGCAACTATGTCATCATTAGGGGAACTGTGTGGGACCTACACCTGCCAGCCACCGTGACAGGACCTGCACTGGGTACTGGCTGCAGGAAGCATCCTCCCCAGAGCTGACACTGCTCCCAGCAAAGCCTCCAGCCCTTCACCTGCCTCCATACTGGTACAGGCATGTCCCAGTACTCTTGCTCCAGCCATCGAGGTGGATTTTCCCACCCAGATATGGCACTGTGCAGCAAACCCTTGATTTTCCACGTGGGCCCCCCTGAAGGAAATGTTCTCTGCCTTTCCCTTTCTCTTCATCCCATACCCGTATCTGTGCCTTCCCAGCACGGGCCAAATTGCACAGCTTTTCCCTGACACTGTGCAAACTTCGGGGAACGCTCCCAGCCCTTCCCCGCGGGCAGCTTGCAGAGCACTCTGCTCTGGCCTGGCCACATTGCAAAGGGCTTGGATCCTGTTCCCCAGCATGAGTGCCAGGGGTGGAGAGATCTTGCCTTGAATCTATTCTTTCTAGGTACAAAACACGCTTTCAAAAGTCAGAGCCGTTTCACTGGCAAGAGATGGAAGCTGCTAGAGACAGCCAGCTGCCCCAGATACGATTCCCAGCAAGGCCACTTTCCCAGACTTGCTCTCTGCATGTTTTGCAGCCAAATGCATCAAGGATGCATCACTGGGACCCCCAGCCAGTCCTGACCAGCAGTCTGCATCCCTACAGGCCACATCATATCCCTGAGGCCACTGGAACCGCTGCAAAGCTGTGCATCCCCACATCCATCCTCTTCTGTGATGCTCCTCTCGAGCAGAGAGCTCGTGTTTAGTGACCGTGTGTGTTTTCACTCAAGCATTACATCACTTGGCAACACCAGGTGGGTGAGTGGACAGGCCAGCTCGGCTGCTCTGCCCCCAACGATGCTCACCCCCGTCTTTGCATCATGGCATGCTCTGTGACCCCCAACCCTCAGCCTTTTTGCAAAGATGCAGGTGAATGGGAAATCAGTGTCCATGCAGAGCCCACCGTGGGGCCTGTGGCTCCTGCACAGTCCTGCCCCCCCATCTCCTTGAAGTATGCCAGTGCCGGGTGTGGAGGGCAAAATGCTCTGTAATTTCCACCTCTTGGATTTCCTGTGGCCACAGCCATCAGCACTTTCCCTAAAATAAAGTGGGAGCTGAGATAAGCCAGACAGGCAGGCTCCGGAGGGACAGTCCTGAGCATGGATTTAGCTCACACTTCTTTAACTGGGCGTCCAGGTTTGGGACTTCGCACCTCTCGCCGGCAGAGAGGAACTGGGTGGATTTGCTGATAATTTGCTGCCAATTTCCGCAGTGGTGGAACGAGGGTGGGGAATGGGGGCGGGAGGGGGGGGGGTCTGCTCATAGGGAGCCCCGGGGGAAAGGGGGCAGACAGACATTTCCTTGCACGTTCTCTCAATTGCTGGGCAGTGGATTTGGGCTCATGGGGGGTCAGGTGCCAGAATGAGCAGTATCTCGGCTCCTGGCAGAGGGGAAGCCCCTTTGTTGGTCCTGAAGTGATGGCAGAAAGCTCTCGAGCATGGCCAGTGCTGTGGGCTGTAGGGAGAGGGGTATTTTGTGCTCCTTGCTCTTCACTCCCCTGTTCAACTCGTTGCCTGCCCCAGCTGCTGCCTGACACTCGTTCAGAGATACCCAGTGAGAAGGGGGACGAGGTGGCCAATGGGACACGCGGTACCCGGGTTTGCACAAGCATCTGGTTTTACACCCGGAGCTGATAGTGCGGTCAGAGCCCGGGTGGCCCCGAATGAACTGGGGCTAGAAAGAGGGGAGCAGCCCACTTCGGCTGCAAGAAAACCCCTCCCCGCCGGCACCGGGCACCGGAGGCGGCTGGGGGTCGCGGTGGACATCGCTAGCCACGGCCATCCCAGGCTGGGTGCTACGAGTCCCCAGGACACCCCGGGGCCGGGGAGAGGGCTCCGCTCCCGGGGCCAAGCAGCACATTTTTCTACCAAGCCCTCGGTTTCCCCGCTCCCGGCGGCTGCCGGGGACCGGCTGGCCCCGGCCCCGCTCGCCCTGCAGCTGCCGGCCGCGGGGTGCCCGGAGGAAGCCCGGCCCGGGGCAGCGCCTGATGGAGTCTATTAGGAGGGCTGGGAAAGCCGGACCGCCCCCTTTCCACTTGCCGCCCTGGCTTCCAGGCTACGTGACAACCCTTCCTCGGAGGAGCAGGCTGAAGGAGCGCTCTGTATTCCAGCCAGGATGCATCGTCGGAATAAAAATGCGTCTCTGTACTTACACCGACCTCCTTTACTTCCCTCCCACGCCCCACTCCCCCCCGCCCCGACTAGCGTGTGGAGTCGTGCAA
>JAAGNO010028949.1:0-25964 GCA_033439905.1 Ceryle rudis
GGCCTCCCCAGTGCCCAGTGCAGGGGGACGATCCCTGCCCTGGTCCTGCTGCCCACACCAGTGCTGACACAGCCAGGATGCTGGTGGCCTTCTTGGCCACCTGGGCTCTCTCTGTCTCGTCTCCATCTGGCTCTCAACCAAGCCCCCCCCAAGGTCCTTTCCCGATGGGCACTTTCCCGCCTCTCTGCCCCAGCCTGGAGCAGTGCAGGGGGTTCCCTCCCCCCGGCTCCTGCCCCGCCAGCCGTACTCACGCAGCGAGCCGCCCGGGCGTGGAAGCTGTCTCACCGACGGCGGAGCATACGGTGAGGTCCTCGGGGAGCAGCTCTTGACCTGCTCCTGTTTGGGTGACACTCTTGGGTGGGATAATGCCAACCCAAGGCTAGGTTGGTCCTACATAAAGGGAAAAAAGAATACCAAAAAAAAAAAAACCCCAAAAAAACCCCAAAACCCAACCAACCAAAACAAAAGAAAACCAAAACCAACCCAAAACCAGACGTCCAGTTAATTCTACCTCTTCCCTAAAGCCTTCCCTTGCTATCCCACCTGCCCAGCTTCTGTCCTACGGCTGCTACAAGGACGGGCATCGTCCTGCAAGGTAAAGGGGAGAGAGGCCTGGCAGTAGAATTGCCCTTCAGATTAAGGACACTGTCTCTAAAGATTTTGTAGGAGCCTTTCCCCCCCAGCTCAGGGAGCCTGGGGCTGCTCTTCCCCCTGCTTTCAGCCCCCGCCGGGCTGGGGCCGGGCTGAGGGCTGCCCGCTCCTGCTCTTCCCCCTTTCAGAGGGGCACAGACCATTAGACCATTGACGATCTGCGGAGCCGCTCCTCTGCCACCAGTTTTCCCAGTAAATCCTCAAAACTGGTCCCCGCGGGGCGATGCCGCGAGGCAAGGGCTCACCATCCAACTTTTGCTGACTCAAGCAAATGAAGGGGAAAAAAAAAAAAGAATGAAAGAAAGAAAAGAAACAAAACAAAAACCCCACAACAAAAATAAAACAACCCCTAAACCTGCCCCCAAAAAGCTCAGGCCCGCCCCGATCCCCGCCACCGGGGCCGAGATTCCCGGCGGGGCGGCGGGAGCTCCCGGGCCGCCGCCGAGCTTTGTGCTTCAGTGACAAAGGGGGAGCGGGGGCTGCCGCGGCCCTGACGGCGGGGGAGGAGCCCCGGGCTGGGCAGGGGGCGGTGGAGGGGCGAGGCGGGGCGAGGCGGGGCGAGGCGAGGCGGGCGCGAAGCGGCCCAGCCCCGCCGGGCACGGAGAGGGGCCCGGGGACGGGCCGGCCGCGGGGGGTCCCTCCTCAGGCGGGCGGGCGCCGGGGAGAACGGGGTCAGCGCGCCGCGGCCCGGCCTATCGGCGGCGCCGTCCTTGGCAGCCAATCCCCTCGCTGCGTCTTGAGGCTCGTTGTCATGGTTACCGCGCGACGCGCTGCCCCGGCCCGCGTAACGTCGCCATGGGGGGACCCGGCCCCGGCCCCGGCCCGTCTCGTCTCGGCGGCATGGCGAGCAGGGCCTGGCGAGGAGCCTGGCAGCGGGACGCCTCTGGTAGCTGGGCCGGGAGTGGGCGCGGGTCACTGTATTTCAACAGATCGCAGCTGCGGGGGCTGTTCAGGGCAGGATGCTGCCCTGCAAAACAGAGGCGACGTTTATGGCAAACAACTAACTGTTCGGCCAGCACAGCGCCGGTGGAACCGCATCCACTCCCGGCCGCGGAGTAGCCTCGCCTCTCGGCGGCATAGCGAGTAGGCTATTTTCACTCCAGTGAGCCGTTCGGCACGGTCCAGATTTACTGTCGTATCTATGGCGACACAGATTATCGATTGCTCCACAGGTTAAAAAGTCACCTAAGGCAGACGCATCAGAGCATCACCTCTGTGTTGAGGGCTAATTACGAGCAGTGCCTGTCAATAACTGCAGATCCTCGTTAGTGTCAGGGAAAAAAAAATTCAATGAAGAATCTCCTATAGCAGAACAAAGGGAAATAGCTTGTCACCCTAAAGTGGGTTAAGGAACATTCACAAAAGCCTCAAAGATACTAATGCTCTTGACTTAGAATGTGAAAGGGGAGTGGTGAAACATAAAACAAGCTGGTTGTGATGTCCAAGGCCTCATTATATTAATAAAATACTGCACAGTTGCTGGAATACTGTATAGATGAATAATTTAACTCTATTACCATGTAATCTGTACTTGTTAGATGCTGCATATTTAGCTGTCAAAATTACTCTGGAGCCATAATTAAGAAATGCTAAAGAAAGGCTCATAGACCCACATTTTAATAAATTTGCTGAGGATTTGATAAGCAGAATATGTTTTTATGCTTTAATCCTCCTCAAGGTCCTGAAATGGGTATTTTTTTTTTCATGCATGCATTCATTACTATTTGGGGATCTAAAGGAAATTCCTTCTGTAAGCAGCATGGATGAGACTGTCAGACAGCAATATGTCAGTGAGAGAGAGAGATGAGCTGTTATTAGTCAAAAGAGAAACAGCACTGTAATATTCTGTGGGTGATACCTGTTTGACATTCTGGTTGAAATTTGGGATCACTGTGTCACTGCAAATAAATTGACTTTCCAGTAAGATACCAATGCGCAAAATGCATGCCTGGTGGGGAAACAGTTCCCATTGTCACCTGCAAATATTGTGGCTGTCTGCTTCATTTAACCCTCACTGTGGATAGTTCTGTGGGCTGCAAGATTAAAGCTTACAGATAAATATCTACCAATCAGTCTGCCTGGGCCAGAGCCTCTTGCTCTTGCCCTGAAAAAGCTAGTTGTTCCCTGGACTCACAGCAGGAAAATCAGACAAACCTGCAGAAACACTGCTGATTGCTGCCCTGTTTGAATTGCCAGACAGAGAGGGTGGAGGTTGAATAAACTCACAGACCGATGTTGGGCCAAGTGTATATGATGATTTTGCCAACAGACCTGGAGAAGGAGGTACAGTGACTGTGCAGCAGGCAGCAGTGAAGCAGAGCAGCAGCCAGGAGTAGCCCTGGTAACTAAATGCTACTGAATGTTAGAAATAGTTGCTCCAAGTTTACAAAGCCATTGTTTTGGCACAGAGCCAGCTCAGAAATGCAGCATTGCTATACTCCCTCTAAGCCACATCACACATCCGCTTGCTATTTATTGCCTAACTGATCTCTGCAATGTTAGACAATGTTAGAAAGGGGTTCAGCTTGCTTTGTAAGAAATAGTTCTGACAAATTGTCAGAGGACTCAAACCATCATTTAGTCATGCTGGAGTTCTTGCGTATGAGGGGCCTTTTTATCTTTAACAAAATACTGCATCTGTAGGTGTTCATACTGAGAAGAAAACTAAGCACACGCTCACATCTTCAAAGGCAGTAAACTGTCCAATACAATAGGCTGGAAGCAATGTCTGAGACTTTTTCTAACAGATAACCAAAAATCCCCGATTTGCAAACTGTCCTGAACAAACTACTGCCTGCTCAGGCAAAAGCTTGGGAATTGATTGCACGTAGGAATGGTATAGCTACATGCAGATTTACCTATGGGGGTCATTTATCGTCTCTAAAAGCTGCACAATCAGATATCTGGAATGCTAAAGTCTAACTCATTTTATTTATGATGTATTTCACAGCCTTTAAACAGTTCTTTTTCCCCATGCCCCTCACTGCCCTGTCTTTTTCATTTCATAAGCAAAAGCAGAGTCACTAGTACTAGTGGCAAAACCAACCTTCTTGTCATAAAGAGTAGTAAGTCACAGCTGTGCCATCCCTCAATTTCTTATATAAACCAGACATGGTAGCATTTGTTTATTTATTAAGGCAGTTAAGATGAGTACAGTAACAGGTGGGAACAGATGCTGTAATGAGACTGCACAAGACAAACATATTTTCTTGCCGCCAAACTACAGACAGAATCTGTGTTTCAGGAGTCTGAAAACCACTGGAAATCCCCCACTTCCATTAAGAGCTTCAACTTTGAAAGTCTTCGTGGTTACCCACATCCGCTCTAGCTGAGATAAAATCTCATAAAGATATGACATCAGCAAACTTGAAAAGGTAGTGTTAATGCCTAGAGGCATGAGATAAGGCTTTGATATACGTAACTTTCAATGTGGACTGCAAGATATGGTTACTCACAAGTCTTGTGCTGACATAGCCTTGGGGTTATCCCAAGCCATACTCAGAGCAAGTGTGAGAGCTACATGCCCATCCTGATGCTCTGACTGTGCTACTCCCATACCTCTTATGACCCCTGCTTAGCATCATTGCTCACAGCTCCAAATTTTCCCAGAGCACTGCCTTCCAGAGAGAGCCTGACAAGTTCATCTGTAGTGGAAATGTCAGCATAAAATTGATTATGAGAGCAGGGAAAGCAAGAGCAGAGTTCCTTGTCTCTCCTGTACTTTCATAGTTCTCCAGAGTATACCTCAGGCCATGTCCTAGGTCAGGTCAGTGCATGTGCTAAGAACATCAAAGCAGACGAACGAAGCTGAGATGCTTCTTGGGGGTCACATGGTGCAATGCTCATTCAACAACTCCACTGGACTTGCAGGCCAGGAAACGAGAGCTTTGGGCACCTAAGGCCAAGTAACAGGGATTGCCAAAAGCAGAGACACGCCTGAAGCTTTCAGTGTTCCTGAATTAAATACTTCAGCTGAATACAAAGCAGATCTTTGTCAGTTTGGATTGCTGTTTGTTGTGAGAAATGAAAACTTCCTAAGATGTCAGCAGTGACCTTTTCTTTCATCCTTAAGAGACATTCTTACTTTAAGCAATTAAACACCAGAGCTTTTATAAAGTTCTTACTATACGTCTTTATTAGTAGCCTCAGTCCTCCTACGTGTGAGGTACTAAGATTGCACAATCACTGTTATTTCAGCACTCACATGATCTCTGTGCCAATTGCTCTTCAATTTCTTCTCAATCCCTTTGTATATCGGTGCATGGTCTATTTCTAACTGATACTGCTTTTCTTCTTCAAGTGTCCACAGTTTCCCGGAAGGAGATGAAATAATGTCCAAATACTCAGATTCAAGATTCATACTAAACAACAATCCCCAGCAGTGCTACAGCCTTGGGGGGAAATGGCTGGAAAGCTGCTCAGCAGAGAGCAACCTGGGGGTGTTAATTGACAGCTGGATGAACATGAGCCAGCAGGGTGCTCAGGTGGTCAAGAAGGTCAATGGCATCCTGGCCTCCATCAGGAATAGTGTGGCAGTAGGACCAGGGAAGTGATTTTACCCCTGTACTTGGCACTGGTGAGGCCTCATCTCAAGTACTGGGTACAGTTTAGGAGCCCCTCACTACAAGAAGGACACTGAGGTGCTGGAGCATGTCCAAAGAAGGGCAACAAAGCTGGTGAAGGGCCTAGAGCATACAGGAGGAGTGGCTGAGAGAGTTGGGGTTGTTTAGCCTGGAGAAAAGAAGGCTGAGGGGAGATGCTATCACTCCCTACAACTACCTGAAAAGGGGCTTGTAGATAGGTGGGTGCTGGTGGCTTCTCCCAAGTAACAAGTGGTAAGACAAGAAGACATGGCCTCAAGTTGCAACAAGGGAAGTTTACCTTGGATATTAAGAAGAATTTCTATGCTGAAAGGGTTATCAGGCATTGGAATGGCTTGCTCAGGGCAGTGGTCGAGTCCCCATCCCTGGAGGTATGTAAGAATCGTGTAGACATAGTGCTTAGAGATACGGTTTAGTTAAGGACTTGTCAGTGTTAGGCTAATGATTGGACTTGATGATCTCAAAGGTCTTTTCCAATCTAGGCAATTCTGTGATTCTGTAAAACAGCATCATCTGGCCCACTTTGAAAGTAAAGCAAACAAACCATATATTCCTAGTTAGGTCAAAAGACAAATGCCACACTGTCCATGCTAAAGGATAGTGATTTGTCTGAAACACCATTTTGAAAGAGCTCAAAATACTCCAGCATCTGATGCTTGAATAGAAAAGAAGCAATCAGGATTCCATCTAGCTGCTTTGGGGAACAGTATCTGTTCTCAGAAGTCTTTTTGTACAGACCACAGTAAGACAGAAGATCCATTAATGAGAAGATTCCTGGTGCCTTTTCCATTGGGAGCATCTGATTAATCATGCAGCTAGCAATGCTTCATCAAGCACCAGAAAATACATTTCTGAAGGCAGGAGGGAGGGCAGCCTCTACTCTCAAAGATGTAATTTCAAGTATCATTTTTTTCCAATTACATGCCCTGGAAATACCTCCTCGTGGTGCCACAGAGGCCTTTATCCTTAGCTGATCATTCTAGTGTTATTCCTAACAGGATTTTTTTTTTCTATTCTATCTTGAGTAATTTGTTTGCCATGCAGTAGCATGGTTCCCTTACTTGTTTCTTGGTAAAATTAGAAATGGAGCCTGAAAGGCTTACTTAATACTGAGAGACCCTGAGAAGCAACATGAACTATTCTGGTGCTGCAGTCAGAAGCACAGTGGCATGGTCTATCTGTGGATCTCAGTTTACTGGGGTGTAGCTAGGCTGGTTACAGATTGCACTGAAGTTACCAACTCCCTTGTCATCCTGCATATGTGTGCACTGAGTCCAAGCCCTTGCATTGCAATTATCTTTTATCAAATATGCCATGCATTTCACAAGCCATATCTCTGAGACAGAAAAGACAGTCTAAGATAAGAAGTAACTGTTGTCACCTTGTCTAGATAACTGTATACAGGATCACAGGTATCACAGGGTGTTAGGGGTTGGAAGGGACCTTGGAGATCTTCAAGTCCAGCCCCGCTGCCAGAGCAGGATCATACAATCTAGGATGCAGGATGATCAACTGTATTGTGCTTCAATACAAATGTTACATCATCCTGTAGATTTAGGAATGCATTTTTACGGGATGACTTTAAGGATAGTCCAGAGGTATACCTAAAGGGGTATTGCAAGAGAAGTTTTGCATGCACCAGGCTGAGGTCTCAATTTTAATACACATACAGAGAGAGAGAAAAAAAAACAAACCACAAACCTTCTCTAAATACCTTTCAGTCTTATAGTACACAGGCTGAGTCTGCTAAACGTGTAAGAAGCAAATAATGGAATTTGTCATTAACTGTTAACAAGAAGTGGTTGACCTGTCAGTGAAGAGTTGTTTTCACTGAGCAGAACTCAATGATATATGCACCTCAGCCACTTTAATGCAGTCAGAACTTCTGCATAAAGCCTGAAGCATTATCATCAATGAGAATGGGTAATGTTCCCATATTGGCATGATCTGGAGTTTTCTCAAAAAGCCTTAAGAACAGTTTTGTTCTCTTTTATCTTCTCAAGAAGATTATTTTCAAGCAGCAACATATGGTTAAAAGGCCATTTTCAACATCTAACAATAAAACATAAGCTCTTCGGTGGTAGTGCACCAATTTTGGAGCAAGCTAAGGAAGCTGTACTGCTACCAGTGTTCCTCATTAAGAGCTGAGAATTATGATCTAGTAGTTCTTAACAATTAAAAGGCTTAAATACCCCCCCTTGTGGCCAAAATACAAAACATCACAGAAGTGATCGGATTTTTGGCCCATTGAGATAAGCAATTGTTTATGCTTTGACCAATTCTGATATAGGGTGGAGTACTTCCATATTCATGGATATAAATGTATGCATACAGATGCTAAACATTTCCTTGACACATATTCCTACAAACACTCAGTTTGGGGTCTGTTTCACTAAAAGCAATCAGTCATATTTCTTGGAATTTTGTGTTATGTAACTGTACTCCTGGGAGCAACAGACAAAGCAGTTAGCATTAATTTTAAGATACGTATTTTTATATCACATCATAAGATTTGTTTCAACAATAAATCATCACAAATTATTTAACATGCAGTATATTCACTAAATCTACTAAGAGACTGAGAAAACTTTTCAGATAATATAAGTATTTGAATGCTGGCATGTGTTCCCTTCTCCCACTGAGTTCTATTTTTATTTGGTTTTAGCTAAAAGCCTTCTAAGGTTCCTTAGGGTTTGAAGAGCCCCTGATAAATTGAAAGGCTCACTTGCTCTTGGTGAAAAAGTCATTACGCACATGACCTCCAGGGAAGGAATACCTGGCATCTTCGGTAGAGGCGGCCTAGTTTTCTTTGAGGGCTTAGCTTGACAAATTGTTGCCACAGTTGCATTTAGTCAACGCAAACCACTTCTAGAGGAAAGGACAACAAAAGATCTTTTTCTTAACCTCTGTTTCTTTTTTTTTTTTTCTTTTCTCTTTTTTTTTAACAATCCCACTTTAACCTCCTTTAGAAAGTCACATTACTGACATACCTTTCTTAGGATGCAGGGTCAAGTCTGTCTGCCAGACACCTACAGTCCTCTTCAGTGCTTTAGAGGAGGTTCTGGCTCTAAGGCCTTTTCACCAGCTCCAGCATGTGTCAACTACACTGTTAATGTGAGAAATTACTGAGAACAGAGTTAATGGTTAGTGCTTAGACATATTAAGGAAATGGGACACTTGCCAGATTTTAAGAGGTCACAGACTGGCAGCTGAGAGATAGCAGAGTACGTATCAGCTCATACTTGCCAGATGCAGAACTATGGCTTGGAAAGGTTTTATCACTGCCTTCAAAGCTATGCACTTAGAGAAAAAACCCAGATAATTATACTTCTCACATGGTGAGGCGGAATTTGCTACAAAAGCCATGTTGTAATTCAATTAAAATCATTGAAAAGTCATTTGAAAAACCCCAATATTTTAGAAGTTGGTCTTGATATTTCTAAACTCTGCCTTTGTATCGTTTTGTATCAAATGTTTTTTTCACTGAACACTACCAAACAGAAACACTGTTGGAAATCTCTCAGCTGTTGCTTTCAGATTCGATGAAGATACAAGCATGTATGATTTTGCAGAAAACCACGAAACATTTCACAAAACTGTCCTCACAGCAGGACCAACTCCAGTTTCTTCCCAGTGTGGAAACCTGGGTCATTCAACTCACATCTGTCCTGTACACAATGGAGACTACAGACCTACTGCAGACCTTCCCTTGTGGCTCCCAGAAGCTGCTGATTCACAGCTTGCTCCAGGACACCTCACAGAGCCCTTTTCCAACACCCTCATTAGGTGCTAGAAAACGACACTGCTATAGACCTCCTCTCCCTGTGCATTGCTAAAGGTTTGGCTCCTATGAATACTGCCAGCCATTTCCCTGGCTGCTCTGACTAAATTGCTGGGAAATTTTAATGGTTCCCTTTGAAAGAAAGCTCTTGGGCTAGGGGGGCATTAGATCCAAGGCTCCCCACAAAGCAGCAGCACCTCCAGGACATGTTGCATATCACAGAAAATTGCAAACGGTGTATCATGACCTTGGTTCCTAACATTTCACACTGAAATGTTTCAATGATCACCCTGCGGTGTCATTGTAAAGGACAACTAAAGTTATTTGTTGCTATCTCAACAGAGTTCTGTTCTTTTCTTTCATGAAAAAACCATTCCCTAAACCAACACTTTCAGAAGCACTTGATCTTGCTAAGAGCTATACACATACCAGGAGGCAATCTTTGTCCTGATTTATTTGCATGTAGAAATTTCTCTGCCACTTGAAGTTCAAGCTGGGAAAAAGAAACTCTTGAAAACACAAGAAACTGTCTTGAAAACACAATACATGCAGACTTTGTTCTGAGATTTATGTGGTCTTTATTATATATGTGGTGTGGCAGATTCTTTTGGAGCATTTATTATACAGAAACTTTTTTTTTTTTTAATGGTATTTAGAAAAAAAACCCCAACATGCTATTCACCTAATTCATGGTAGACTTTTGGTAAAGGAGTGATTGTTCTCTCCACTTCTCTTCCATTTTGTTTGGTTTTCTTTTATGCATTTGTTTGTTGGTTTGTTCATTGGGTTTTTTGGCGTTTTTTAGTTTTCTTCAATCTGGCTTTAAAAGTGACAGAGGTGGTTTAGTATTCAAACTGCATAATAGCACCAGTGCCACAAGCAATGTGACACAGAGACTGAAACATCCCCTGAAGAATTTGACCTGTGCAAGTGATTGGGATGGTGCTGGAAGACCCATCTAAAATGGATGCTTTCTCCCCAGGTAGCTCATAAATACAAACAACAGACTTCTTGCTTGAGTGCAAGCCAAGTGTGCCTCCGTTTGTAGACTTACCTTGTTTTTCTAGTCTTCCAAGTAATGAAAAGTAATTCCGTCCTTTACTTTGCTCAGAAATGACTGATGAGTTTTTAAGATATACCTGCTCTTGGCATAAACCCCAGAGGAGAAGGATTCGAAGGGGTGAAGAAAAGTGTTAGCGCAGAGGCTGGGGAATGGTGCTAAAGAAAGAGCTAGAGGAGGAATGCTGATGGAAAGTGTCCCCCGAATAAGTGGGGAGGCTGCGAGGGCGACTCCTGGGGTGCGGAACGGCAGAAAGCAGGGGCAGGGCTGAGCACAAAGTGCCCCGGGGCACAGAGGGCAGAGCTGGCCGGAGAGGGCTGCGGCCTGAAGGGAGTGCTTGCGGAGCAGCCTTGGGGGATACTTATCGGGTGGAGCAGACGGTCAGCTCGCGGAGAGGGGGGGTGTCCAGGGCAGGGGTGGTGGCGGGTGGGTACCCGGGAGCCGTGCCGGTGGCGGTGCCGGCACATTCCGGGCAGGATGCTGGCGGGTGGGTACCCGGGAGCGGTGCCGGTGGCGGTGCCGGCACATTCCGGGCAGGCGCACTGCGCGGCGCGGGGCGGCAGCGGCGGCAGTGCGCGCTCGGAGCCCATGGAGGCGGCGGGGCAGCAGCCGGGGCCGAGCCCCGCGGCGGAGCCGCAGCCAGGAGCCGAGGAGATTGACATGTCCCTGGGTAGGTCCGGCGGGGCAAGGGTCCCTTCCTGGGCGGGGGGCGGAGGCGAGCGGGGCAGGGCAGAGGGCGCTGCAGTGGGGCCGGCCCGGGTCTCCGTGCGCCCGGCGGGGCCCGGGGGTTTGTTCGTGCTCGTATCTGTCGCGACGGGGTAGGTAGAGTCGGTAGGATCGTGGTGCGGCCCCGCAGGGCCAGTGCCCCCCGGTACGCCTGCAGCCGGTTGCGGTGTAAGGGGACCAGGAAGGAAAAGGACAAGAATTAGCTGGGGGAGAGGAATCATGGCTTCAAACCCTTCTCCGTGCTTTGCTGGCAGCACCCCTTAACTTCAGAGGGGAGAGTGTCTGTCGCCGCGGTTTGGGAGAGGCTTACGTAAATGAGCCATCTATTGAAATAAAGATATGAGACATATCCTCGGGTGTGCAGGCTATTTATAGCAGCTTGCTCGTGATGCTTGCCATTCCTCTGGCACTGGATATGTGAACTGTGCATAAACAACTGCCCTTTTATTAACTCCAGAGGCCTGGACTGCCGATGCTCGGATGATAGATCTCGGTGGATTATCGTGTTGACATTTCTGCTGTGGAAGGAAGGTCCACCAGCAACTTTTATTACTCAGCTTCTTAACCAAAACCTTGTGTCATTTATTCCCAGCCATGAACCGCTTGTTCGGAATAGAACTTTTTCCACTTCAAACTCAAAGTGATCCCTTTACTGATACATCCTTTTATTTTAATGGTGCTATGAGGATTTACAGCAATAGTAGCCCCCTAATTTTTCATTTTGTTGGTTTGGTTTGGTTTTTTTTCCCATGGTGTTGCACACCCCTTTTCTGTTTGCTGATGTGCAATACTGCCTTTGCTGTTGCTCTCCTATAGTGCTTCCCTCAGTCAGACTTCCTGTGGACCACCTCTAGGATTCAATCCAGAATACACATTACTCAGGGCAGAATAGAGAACTAGAAAACAGGAGCCCTGGTCAAGAACTGATACTTTTACTGTCAGATGTTTGTTTCTTTGCTTTCAGATATGTTGGGCCTTACTGAAGAAGTAAGCAGTCACAGGAAACTGCAGGAGTTACTCTGAAATTGCCCTGATAGAACTGTCTTGAGGGCATAGGAGTACCTTAAATGACCTCTTAGGATCCCTTCCATCCTTATGTAGTATTCCATTACATTGCATTGTTAACCCTATCATTATTTATGGGTGCAAAAGACAGGGTAACAACTCATACCCAAACAAAAAAAGACACGGAATGATGACAGACTCGGCGCCCGAGCAGTCATGACCTCTCCCTTCCCAGTGAGCTCTTCCTTGCACTGTACCTAGCCCACCCTTGGATGCCGGCTCCACCTCCCTGCAGATCAAGCAGGAGCGCTGTCAATGTTCTTCAAAGCAGCCTGTGCCCCAAATAGCATATATCCCAAAGGCACACTTAGCTGAGAACATTAGCACATTCATACCAAGAGCATTGCCCAGCCTCTCCCAGCATGCGCTCTTTCTAGCAGACTTGATAGAGAAATCACAAAACCAGTCACGCAGCCTATTCTTGCATCTGCTCTCATTTGTTTTCCCTGGGCTTTGTATTAATTTGGACAAAGGAGTTTTTTGATAGAAAATGACAACTGACAAGTGCTGGAGGTATGATGTGCTGTTCATGATAATCACCCATTGAAAGCTAATGGAACTTCTGTGCTTCCACTCCAGTGATTCATTAAGGACCTAGAGTAGCAACTACCTGAGAAAGGGTCTGATTTGGACACTTCTTTCCTTGCTAATTTGTTGAAACATTCTGCTTGGAGCCTAAAAAATGTGGCTTTATTACTTGCTAAATATTTTCTGGAACATTTGAGGTTAAAAGAAGAAATTGTTGGATAATACTAATTAATGAGATGTCCCATGGCCTTTAACTTTCCTCTTCATCAGAACAACTTGAATTAAGAAGATCCCCTTGATTTCAAACCAACTCACTGAGAAGTGAGGGGCTTTGAGCTGTTTCTTGGATAGAACTCTGCATGTGAAAGTAACCTGTACATGGTCCAGATACCTCAACTTCCAGTGCTTTCTTAAAGAGTTAAAAACTTGTTCAAGATGGGCATGAGCTTTCAAAACCCTTACAGGTATACTCTGGATACTGCAGGTGGATCATTTCTTTCCTTTGTGTCCCTTGTGCTCTCTCGGTTATAAAACACAGCACTTTAGTGCAGCTCAGGGGACGTGCAGCTGGTTACAGCAGCAGTGCCTAGGGAAGCATCCAGGATGCTTGGCTGGGTCTGAAGTGGTGAAGCACAGTTGCAAAATGTCCATGGGAGAAATTTTGTGTCATCTTCTAAGTACTATCAGTAAATATAGTTTTAAACCAAAAGTGTCTTAATCACAGGGAAAATAATTGTTTCATACAGTCTCTGCATCTTGGGAACTGCATTTGGATGGTGTCTTGCAAAGAAAGCAAGAAACATCTTGCAGTTCATGGGGGATCTCAGTACACTACATTTTCAGAGCTGCCTAATGAGAAGTTTGGGTGAGGGGAGCCCTCAGACACTGGCAGGAAATCCTGCATCCATTTTGCTGCATTCAGGATGTTTTATAGCCCTTTTGTGGTGGGGTAGTAAAGGGGACTCAGAGGTGAGAGGCAGCTGTGCCTGGTCCCAGTGCTCATACTGAAGCAGCATAGGAGTTGGCTGGTTGACTTCCCTCGTGTCTGTAGAGAGTTGTGCAGGGTTTCCAAATCATCTTACTGCTGCTGACAGGGGAGCAAACATGGAAATTGAATTGATGTGTCCCATGTGAAGCATGAGAGCTGTTTCCCTTGGTGTGGTGCAGACATGTCTATATGGGAGAATCCAAGTTTTGCAGAGGAGAGCAGACGTCCCCTGTGCAGTCCAATTGTATTTGGGATATTCTTCCTCTCTGTTTCACCAGGCAATGGCAAAAGCCAAGAAGTTCTTGCTCGGTGGTTGATACATCGTTATCCAGATGTTTCTAGGTTAACTGTATTGAGTAATTGATCTGTACTGCACATGGTGGATACGTGCCGGCTGGTAGCGCATTTTTAAATAATTTGCTGCACTCTAATCTCCAGCCCACAGGAGCCGACCAAATTGATCCTATACTTTCTGAGCTAAGCTTTATCTTTTATTGTCTGTCCAGTGTAGCTCACAGAACCACAAGCTCCATTTTTACTGCGGACAATTGCAAGCACCAAAAGTGGGAAACACTGTTGGTAGAAAGTAAAGGGTTTATGGGTTTCCCCTTTGCCATTTTGATCTAGATGATATCATAAAACGCCACAGGAAAGAGCAAACAGATGCCAGCACTGCAGGAGACAGGCAAAGACAGCAGGTCAAGAATTCAGCATACGGGTACAGCCGGCCCCGTTTCCGCGCCTGGATGCAGAGGAATTTGCAAGGTAGGTGAGCGCCTTGGGATGGCAGAGGCCTGCCAAGCTGGAAAACATGTTTATGTAACAAAATACATCTCTTAAATCCTTCTCCTGTCTAATTCCTATGTGCATAGAAGGTATACTCAGGTTCTGAATAGCTTTTCTCTCAGCAACAATGGAATATCAGGGCCCTTTCAGAGCGTAAATTCATCCATTTCTCTCCCTTCCACCCTCTTATGAATTACTAATTCAAAGTGACTTAATGTCTATTCTCTATTCCCTTTTGGTTTTGCATATTTTAATTATGCCTCTTTCTAATCCTCTTTTTCCCAGAACACACTTAAATTACCCTTCAGTAGCTGTCTTTGATAGCTCAGCTATTGGAGTTAATTTGTCACTTTTGCCAACCATGCTATTTTTATGAAGAGATTTTTTATAAAACTGAGTGATCACACACTAATCTGTTTGGTTCCACTAGCTTTTATCTACAAAACCAAAGCGATCTGCTGCATGAAATGCCACCTCCATTAACATTTTGTCTTTTTTTTTTTTTTTATTTACTGCAAAATCACTTTTTTGAAGATTTTAGTGACATTTGGCAGCAATGTCTTTGCAGTCTTCCCTTGGAATGCCAATGGCACGTCAGGACAGTGGGATTGCTGGGAGCAATCCTGTTTGTCTCCGTTCTGTCTCCCACTCTCATATTCTTGGTCTCCACCACATACTGCCTTACTGAAAAGCATTCTGGTTCAAAACAGAATGATGATAATTGCCTTTTGCAAATTGATTTTTCTGTCAAAAATACAAGCTTTGATATTCTTCCACTCTCAAGTGACTACTGCATGCAGAGTCAATTAAATCAAACAAAATATTTTTTTTTTCAGCTATTCCTTAGGAAGATCTTTTCATTTATAGAATTATTTCTGCTAGTCTTAGTGTTTCATAGGTTTTAACTGAGTCTGAATTCAGCCCTGCCAAATGCAAAGACACACCATGCTGTGTGGTGCTGATGTCAATAGCAAATTCGGGAAGCTCATCACGACTGGGAATTTAGCCCATAATTCTTCAGGGGCACATTTCACTGAGGTCCCTGCTGAAATGCAGTCCCTTCTGGGCTGAGATGTGATAACCATTATCAAAATGACGATCAGAACCGCCTAGCACTGTAATGACAGAGGATGAAGGGTATTATGCTGATTAAACCAGCAAGAGAATTTGTGGAGGCAAAGTGCTGTTATCCCTCCTGGAACATGGCTTAAACCGTCTCTACTGTTGGGGACAGATGATTTTTAATGACTAGAAATTTGAATTTCAAATCTCTTCAGAAAAAAGAGTCTGTCAGACATTGGGATTTCTTCCCAAACTGGACTTGCTGGGCAGAGGTGTCTCTTGGTGAACCCAGGTGTGCTCAGCACCAGGCTCTGAGCGTGCACCCAAACACAGTGGGGTTCTTCCACAGCTGCTGATGCTGTGGGGTTTTATTCAAATATTCTTTCATTAATAAATATCTGACAGACTTCTTACAGAGATGAAGCCTCTCATGTGTCACACTTCAGGATACGCATGACAGACTGAGGCCTTGGTCCCCATCTGGTGTACATGGGGTACCCCTCAGAGGCTGATGGCTCTGTTGTTAGTTATTTACACTGGATGAAGTGTGCCTGAGTGCACTGCTGAGCAGAGGCCCTCTAATATGAAATGACTGACAGGGGCATGATTTTCTAGTCAGGGCTGCATTTTGCATCCGTCCCACCCACAGCGCTGATGAAATATCCAGGAAAGGCAGCTGAGCTCAGTCTGTCTTGCTGCAGAGAAGGTGCCCTCTACAGCATGCAGGAGAGCTGTGTTGCAAGGCTGGGTGGCCCACCGGAGAGCAGTCTGGCAAACAGGCAAGAGAGAGGGACAAGCCCAGGGTGGTTACTGAAGAGAACAAGAAAGGGAAAATCAAACTGTGGGGATGGAACCAGGAGGGGAGAAAGGGCCATTAAACACAGCAAGACCACTTCTGTTCAAAAAGACACAGACTGCCAAAATGCAAGCATTTATTGGGAGTGGAACATTTACACACCTGCACTTCTGCAGTGAGAGGGCATCGTTTGCAAAGAAAATAACTACAGGCCTCACAAAGCTTGTGAGCAGCATTGTATTTCTGTCAGTGATCCCAACCAGCACCTCTAGCCACAGGGAGCAAAGCACCCTGATGTGCTGTCTGGGAGCTGCTTCCCACAGGCATGCCCTGATGCCTTTTTATTTTAGAGCCAGAGCAGCTCAGATCATCTTTATTTGTATTCCAGTGGTACCAGCCCATGCTGATGCTGATCAGTGTTAAACCCTGGGGCTGGAGTCTTCATTAATCACTGCAGTGGTGGCCCATGACAGTGATGTCACCACTGCCTCAGAACACTTTATTTCTAATTGCTCCAAGTCATTATTAATTGTTGTGATGTAGGAATCGATGGTATAGGATCATTACAAGCATCTAACTGCTCTGTGGTTTGCATCTGTGAGGCTCTGCTACATGGTCCAGTGTTTAATTTCACTCTTGCTGCCCTGTCCCACGCACTGCTTTATGCCATATTTATACACCCCTCTGAGTATGTGTGCACATTTCACTGGTATAGCAACTTGGAAAAGTCTGCTTCATTATGACTGTACAAGTCTTATCACGTGGAGTAATTAGGCTTTAATGCACCGTGCCTCCATCTGATGGAGTGCTTTCCTCTTGCTCAATACTTCAGCACACTTCAGTATCATAAACAGGCTTAAGGGAAAACATTAAATGCAAGATGGGCTGTCGGGGTGTATGTACTGTGCAGTTACATAAAACAGCAGCAGAAGGTGCCCCCTTCAATATATGCAGTAAGTAAGGATATGTCAAGCTAAAAAAAAAGCATATATATATATGTTATGGTCCAGTGTTCACTTATCAGATGCTATAATGTGAGCACTCAGAGCTATTTCAGGTTGCTGTGGGATTTGCTTCTGGTGCTTGAGTCACTTGCGTATCTGTATCAAAAGGCTTTTTCCATTTCACAGTTAATTCATAGCAGTGTGAGCTCTGACAACAGATTGACCGTTTCCTGATGCGAGTATGTCCTGTCTTTATTAGGAATCAGAATTGTGGAAGGCTTTTCTCTTCTGTATTCTTTCAAATCATTTTAATGTGTTTGCCAGTCCTATATATAATAACAATGTTAGTGAGACATTGGAAAGATGAATTATGTAATATTCTGCAAAATTAATTTACTTTTCTGGAAGAAATTAATGTGTTTCTTGCATCACTATTTATATAAATACTCCTATACCACATTAAGTTAACCTTGTAATCCATTTGCAAAATTGTAATCATAAATCCCATTTTAATGGGTGATAAATTAAGAATTTATTTTCATAGGACCTAACCGTTTTAGAAGAGGGTTTGGACAACAACAGTACAATCGGAGACAATTCAGGAATACTGTGCCTGGTCCCAGGAGAAGAGCAGCTGCCGCATTAAAAGGAGTGAGCCCTTTAAATCGCCAGGCATCAGCTCAAGAGGTAAGAGGGTAAGGAAGGTACAGCTGTTCCCAGATGTCATATAGAAATCTGCTGGATTTTATGATCCTGGATTGCCCCAAAGAACAATATACATAAAAAATTTACAGGCACCATTTTTTATATGCCTGAGCACAGCATTTGTATGCATAGGTGAGTACAGATATATACGCATACAAAAAAGCAATTTTCCAGTTGGTTTTATAAGCTTATGACTTGGCACAATTTTACTGAATTAGTTCCCATGGGTTTTACAAATGTGTCCTTAAAAGATTTTAAAATATTTCCACAAAACCAAATTCCATGTCATGTCATTTTACTATTCTCATTTAGAGGAGGTATGTTAAGATTCACCATTACTTGTCCTCCACCCAGAGCATTTTCCAAGGTCCAGTGAAGTCAAAAGGCAGCCTGCTGTTGACTTCAGGTTGCTTTTCTTCAGAGACATGCTTTTCACTAAGAAGTGGGTATACCTCCTAGAGACACTGATTCCCAGTACTGTGGCAGCCCTAAGTCAGATTGCCCACATGCTTCATTGTAAAATGCATTATTTTTCATTCACGGCTTTCCCTTTTTCAAGTTTAAATGTTTAGGTCTTGTCTCTGCTCAAAAACACTTAAAAAAAAATTTAAATATTTTGGGGTTTGAGTTATTTTTTTAAGATTGAAGAAATGGGAAGGATGGTACATGTACACCATTAAAGTAATTCTTACAGCTTGCTTCTGAGCGTTGCCAGTATTAAACTGGCTTGGTGGAAAAGGTGGAAGTCAAGCGTGTAGATACTCCTCTGTGACAGGAGGTTGTTTTTTTCTGCACTGGTGGAAATTCACTCAATTAGGAGGTCATGTATGCTCAGTAAACTGTTAAAAAAACCCCACCAAAGTAGGGAATGTGATGGCACATTTAATGGTTGTGTCCTGGAGCTATAAATAAGAAAGCCCTAACTGAGCATGTATGTGCATAGAGTGTGGTTATTCTTGAAAGTAAAGACTGCAATGACTCGGATATTGAGTGTGGCGGGTTATTAACAGAAAGTAGTAAGAAGTTGCTAGGAGGCATAATTCTACAGTAGCTTCCATTTTGCAGTAATAAACCAAGTGGGAAAAATGTGGAAACACATCTCAGTTATTGGGTAGTAACAGTGATGGTGGTTGTCCCACAAAAATAAATTGGATAGAGTCTGGGGCAGTTTGTATAAGTAACTGGAGGAGTACCTACACTGGTCTTCTGATGTGCTTTGTGCTTCAGGGCTTGGACTGGGCAATGTATATGTCCAAACAAGAAAGAGTCCATAACTGAAAATAAACCTGAGCAAAGCTATAATGCTTGGCTTGTGTGAGATTTTCAGTTTTCTCTCCATGGACTCTTTTTTTTTTTTTTTTCCTATTTCTACACCATTAGAATCAAACATTCTCCCTGATACTTGTAGTCTCATGCCCAGGAACCGAGACACAGATACTGATTGTTGACAACAGTCTATATATATACTAAGTCCAAGTGGTGAGACTAGAGCAACAACTGCTTGGTAGAAAATATTCCTGCCATAGATAAAAAAGACCATGGAAGAGAGCAGGTTTTAATAGGTTTACTGAGGAATCAGTTTCCCATCAGGAGAGTATTAAAGGAGAAAAATCAAAAGCACTTGCAAAGCAGGGTTGTTCTGTTGCAAGACTGCAGAAGTTGCAAAGGAAAAACAATTGGATATGAGAATACAGGGAATGCAAAGCACACAGCGTAGAGCTGAGCCCCATTTGAAGCAATTGCACATGGCACTGAATGCATCCGAGAGCAGCGAGGGAACCGCTGCAGTGTCAGCAATCACCACATGCACTTTGGAGCAGGCTGGATTTCCCACCAGACGAAGTCAGAGAAAATGCTATGTAAATGCACCAGCTTTTCAGGCAGTGGCAGTTAGTGGAGGGAAGGGTGGTTACAGGCTTTCTCTTGCACTTGCTCCCTCTTTGTGCACTGAGATTGCATCACGGGTGGCAGCTGCCTAGTTCTCGCTGCTTTTGCAGGGCAAGAAGAACAATGATGCCTTTGCCAAAAGCAGCAGCAGTGGGCAGCCGGAGGGACGGCGACGGCCACCCCCAGGCCCCAAGAGATTCAGAGCATCTGCCGCGAGCATCCATGCCCCAGGAAAAAGGTAAAATCTCTGGTAAATTTGGGCTTTTTTGGTTTTCAGAGACGCCCAGCAGAGCTCCTGGGGCTCTGCTCTCGGTCTGTGCCAGCTGGGGTTGGCTACGGCCACGTTTTGCTCATGCAACATGAGAAAAATACCCCTGGGTATGTTAGGAAAGTACCTGAAGTAAAACAACTTCATGCTGATAGTTAATAATTGAGGTATTAGATCTGTCATTGTATTTTAGAAAGCACAGAAACTGTGATCTTTGTGTTTTTATTAAACTTTTCCTCTGTCAATTTGGGAGAAATTTTTGAAGGGTGAAATCACATCTATTTTCATAAAGGCAGGACATACAGATTCCAGCTATGAGGGACAGGCGGGGAGATGGAGTCTGTCCCAGTGAGGGGCTACAGGAGCAGATGCTGCACCCCAGGAGCTGTGATGAAGGCAGGCTGCCAGGTGCTGGGCACAGTCTTGGTGCCCGTTCTCCTTGTGTTCCCCAAGCTTGAAAGGAAGCTCTGTTGCAAATCTGCCTTTCTCTGCTCTAAGCAGAGCAGATTACTGAATGACTTCCAGAGGTCCCTTCTGATCTGATATTTTTCTACAATTTTCTTCCATGACCTTTTTTTTTTTTATTTTTAACCAGCAGAGTTCAGAACAAACACAAGCTGTTGTTTCATTTGAGCAGAAAAACGAGTTCCTCTGAAATCCTTTGCTGGCAGAAAAACCTGTTGGGCTGAACTCCATAACATACAGCCTCATTTGCTTCTCATACTGTTTTTTAATACCACACTAGGTTAGGTATTTCAGCATTGAACTTTAGGAGAGACCTGGCATCATAATAACATAGGTCTTTTTCTCTCTCCTCCTTTACCAGCAGGCCTTTCCTGCTAAACAGGGGACCAGTCTTCCAGCAGAAGCGGATGCAGCAGTGGTTCTCCAAAGCCAACGTTCAGAGAGGGGTCAGTATCGAGACATTTTTAATGAAGGCTGCTAACGGTGACAAGCCTTCCATTTTTCCAGCTTTTGCCCAGTTGTATCTTTGCTTGCAGAAGTAACTGGGAGAGATGGATGACTTTAACAATGAATATATTCCTAGGAAAGTATTTGCAGGACAGGCAATTTTTAATGCAGCTCAGTATTCTGTCAGCTGGGAAACAAAACCTGGGCAGGTGATAAAAGTAAACCTTGCAGCTTATACAGCAGCACAAGCAGGGCAAAGTAAAGCCACCCCATACAGATTGCTGTGCCAGCAGGAAATCCAAACTTAGCAAATTTCTTGACAACATGGAAGGAAACAGCTATTCTGATATACCAAATGAAATACTGGAAAAGGAATCATTTCTGAAAGCTAATTCTTCAAGTAATTTTTTTTTTTTTTTTTTAAATACATTTCACAGCAGATGGATGCTAATGGAGAACGGAAACCACCAAGGATGAGAAGGTAATTGGTGAACAAAGGCATGCAGCAAACACCACGTGCTCTTTCAGGCTCAAATCAAAGTGGGACTCATCTCCCTGTCTCAGCAGGTGGCAAGTGAAACCCAGCCCTGGAGCAGTTCTGACGGTTTCTGTGGCTAATCCCCAGGCGGGCCAGACTGGCGCGTAAGTAAATGAAGTGATTTGCTAGGATGGGAGCCCTACAAAAGCGATTGAAAATCCTTTCAGCATTATTGCAGCATTGCTTCTTCTATAACAAGCATGCAATGAATGGTTCAGACCCAAAATGGTTAGCAAATGATGTCTCATTCCCTTCCTGGTGTATCTGAAAGGAAGTGGTAATTACCGTGTGGCTCGTTTGTTATCCAGAGTATGGAGAATTGGAAGTGCCATCAGCATGTGGTAGGTGGTAAGCTGGTTGTGCTCCCTGTGGAGTGTTGTGGGGAAAACACTGCACACCCCAAAGGGGCACTGCACAGAGGCTGGAAGGGGGCAGCTTCCCCCCTGGGAACAGCTGGTGCTGTTGCAGGACCTGGCACCCAACTAGGGACAGAAAGAAGGGTGGGTGAGAGCAGTTGGCATGTCCTGGGTGCAGAGAGCACCTCATGATAGCTTTGACATGACACAGTCCTCAGTGCTGGGACTCTGCCTGCATGCCAGCTCTCCTGGCACTCTTTAGACTCACCCAGGCTGCCATGAGACATGCCATGGGACATACAGGGTATGTGGGTATCTCCTTTACTTCTAGCTGGTTTGCAGATGATAGGAAACAAGCTGCCTTTGCATCCCGGATGACTGCAGATTTGTGCTTTCCCCAGACCCAGATCCAAGTGCCCATTCATGCGAAGCCAGAGGCCCCTGCTGCAGGCAGCCAAGCACCAGCCCAAGGGGGTACTGCTGAGATTCAACTTTCGTGCGATGGCCAACCAGGTAGAGGATTGTCAACAGGACAGGCGGCGCCTTGCACCCTGCAGCAGCCCTGCCACTAAGCTGTTAACATCACACGCAGGTTTTGGGGGCTGCCAGTTGGGTTTATCTAGCATAATCCGGGAGGAAAGTCCTGGAGCTGTGTTGGCTAAGTTGTTCACAAAGCCAAAGGCACCTGAGAAGATTGTTCAGCAACTACAGACTCAGCCCAATTTTTCCCGCTCTATTGGTTCCTCTTGGCCTGTCCATGTGCTTGCTCAGAGTGGGGTGATGCTGCTTGTGAACAATCCTGGCCGGGGGGGGACTGTTCTACTGGCAGTGCTCCCCACTCCTCAGAGACATAACAGCACTTCTCTCTTTGCTCTCTCTTTGCTTTGGTGACCTTCTTGGTGCCATGTTTTATGCTGAAGTATGGGCCAAGAGCCTGAGGGGCAGGTCAGAAACCCTGCTCCACCTTCTTCATTGGAGTTTCTTGTCTGGACAGTTTGGTTTTACTTGATGCCTTGTGCTCGAATGCCATCTGCTTGCTCCTGTTCTTGCCGAGGACACCCAGTATCTTGGGGCTGGGTACTGCTTGGAGGTTTTCCAGCTGCATACAGTCTGTTGAGCTCCTTGTCTCCGTGTGCTGAGTGGTTTAATTGACTAACTGGCTGTGAAGAACCATCCAGACTGATGGGCTGTAATCAATACCTCACTACAAGTTTGGCCATGCTTTGCTACGAGACGAAGGACTGACTTGCTCTCCCTTTCCCCTGCAGACCAGCCTGACGCTGGATGAGAGGTTCTCTGGTCTGAGGAATAAGAGGCGCTTTACAGCAGCCAGGAGCACCGACCGGACAGTCACCATGCCTTAGCACCGTATGCTCATCACAGAAAATGCCCATAATAGTCCAGGCCCTGTAATGGGCAGCTCAGTAAAACTCAATAGATTTCCTCTGAGTTAGATAATTTGGCAATGTGCCGTCTCCTTCCTTACATGCAGAATGAATGAGCAGTTGAGGGCAGGAATAAAGCAGGATGAGAGTTGAGGCCAGACCACGGGGCAGGTGGGACATGAGCAGGGTGGTGGAGAGTGGAGATGGGTTTGCTGGGAGCATTCTTCCATGGAGCAGCAGGGCTGGCACCAGCCCTGTCCTCCTGCGAGGACACACTGTGCTCCTACATGGTGGAGTGGGGTCCAGATCCAAGCCATACCTGTGGGGTCTTTTATGGGTTGTCCCATGGGTGGGACAGGGTTGAGGACACATGGGAGACAGACCAGAAGTGCAGCATGTGTGGGGCTGAGGGATGTGCCCCAGCAGTGGCACCAGCAGGGATGCTCCAGCTGCCCACATTCCCCAGCATCCACCTAACTGCCCAATTTGGTGTGCATGCAGGCATCCCTGCCCGAAGGTTTGCAGTGTAAGACCCTTCCATCTGAAAGCGTCTCACTCTGCCCCAGCAGTCAGCCTGAGCACCTTGCATTTCTCTTTGGTTTGCTGTGCTGTTCTGACTGCTGCTGCTGGCCTGGTTGCGGGGACAGGGTGAGACTTGCCATGCTGTGCCACCAGAGTGACTGTCCTTGGTGCAGAGCACAGACAGACTGCCTCAGCTCAAGTCAACTTTTCCAGTGCTGCAATAGGATTTCATAGATGCAGCTCCACCCGTGCTCAAAGCACTGATATAATTGAACTAGCAACTGCAGGAGGGAGGCCAGGCTCTACAGCACTCTGATAAACATTGGCTGGTATGTTAATGAGCTGGGTCTAGATATTTAATGAAGCCCTGAACCAGTGAGTCACTGATCTGTTCTCCATCTACTGCTGCAACCCAGCACTGAAAGCTCAACACAGCCTTTTACTGGGCTCTAAGCTATACTTACTAAAGTAATTATTTGATAGACTGCTTTATGTTTTACACTGAGCGCCTTTAAGAAGAGACTGGACTCAGCGTTGGTTTTATAGGAATGTGTGAACTGAATGTTTGTCAACTTGTTAGTTGACGAAGCGGTGATATACAAGTCCAATGCACTGAATAAAAATCTGTCTTGTCAAATGTCAGCTCCAGTTATTTCCCTTCCTACAAAACACTTTTGGCACAAGTTCAGCCCCAGCATGGCACTATGGGGCACAGCACACGTGGCCTCATGCGCTGCTGCCTCAGCACTTTGGGGAGGAGCTTGTGGTTCCAGTTGATGCCCATCCATGGGCAGTTGGGCACTGGCCTGTCTGTACAGGCTGTTTGCTGCTCAGAAGGCTGGTTCCAAAGCACAGCCAAAGCAGTGGGAAGTTTTCAGTAGGTATTTTGTACAATCTTTTCTGTGAAATCTTTTGCCTTTAATGTTATTGGCAAAATTATCAGAGCAGACATGGCTCTGAGTATGTCCAAAGAGAAAGGAATGCAGACTGACTTCCAGGTTAATGAACTCAGGAGAAGGCAGCACCCCTTCATGCAAATAATACAAGTGCCATGGAAATTGAAAAAGAAACACTGTCGCAAATGGCAATATCCCTGATTTCAGTTACACCTTCACTATAAATACTGACAAAAATGGTAGACTTGCTAAGAGAACCTGATCTCTTGTTCAACCAGGTTGCAAAGTCCTGGTTCAGTCCTGAACGAACAGCTGAGAGTGCAGCATCCCCTTGGTGTTCAGAGCATGCCCTGATACTAGTCTCCAAACAGGTGTTTTCCAGCAATCTGTACCTTAAAGTTTTTTAAGGACTCCTTAAATTAAAATTGAGGGTTTAATGATAAAAACTACACATTTTTCCTAGCTTGATAGGCCCACAGGGCCGGGTGAAAGCGTGCAGCAAGAGACAAAACAGGCTTTTCACAGAAGGATACTGGATTTCTAAGTAGCAAAAAAAGTTTAACTATCGTGTTAAAAATATACCGGGAGTGGGCACAGAGTCAGTTCATTCTGAAAGGCATAAACCCCCCCTTTCTGCCACAGTACTAAAACCACAGAAAAATTACCTCTAAAATTATCCCTACTGCCGTGCAAAGGACGAGCTGCTGCGCAGCTGCCCTGTGCAGCGGCCGCTTTGAGGGGAGGCTGAGTGCCCCGGTTCAGCACGTTGCTTTCACCATCGCCTGGGAGCTGGGTTGGGTCGGCTGGGCCGCTGCGGCCCCGTGCCCGCCGCGCTGCCCGGCGCCGCTTCCCGCGCTGCCCGCCCGCCAGGTGGCAGCAGCCGGCTGCTGAGCGAGCCCAGTGGGGCGGCTGCTCGCGGCTGGGGCCACCGGGAAGGGGCAGCTACGCAACCAGGACAGTTTTTACTCACAGTACCAGCCACTTGTTTAAAAGCATTTGGTGGGGTTTTCTTCCCTATTGTTTTTTACTGTTTGCTATTTGTCTGTGCTTCCAAAGACCAGTAGCAGGAGTGCATATACATTCCTTTACACACCTTGAAATTTATAGACCCGTGCTGTGTGTGTTCTCTCTTCCTCAGCTCCTCTATAGGAGAAGAGCCTCGATGTATCAGCTTGTCCAGTGCCAGGAAGATGATCCGTCCTTCTGGTCACCTTTGTACCTTTTCTAGCTCTGCTACATCTGCCTGAGACAGGAGGAAGGGCTGAAGTGGACGTGATATTTGAGATGGGTTTGTAGGGAGGCTCTGCTGTGTTTTCTGTTCTCCTCCTGATAATTCATAGAATCATAGAACTGTTTTGGTTGGAAGAGACCTTTAAGGTCGTCATGTCCAACTGTTAACACAGCACTGCCAGGTCACCTCTAAACCACGTCCCTCAGCACCACATCTCTGTGTCTTTTAAAATACCTCCAGAGGCAGCGATTCCACCACTGCCCTGGAAAGCCCGTT
>JAAGNO010028950.1:0-13399 GCA_033439905.1 Ceryle rudis
CCAATTAACCCCTTACTCCTCCTTCACTACTCCACTCACTTCTGATGGTACCTTCTCTGGGTCTTCACCTTGGTGCCACTGCACCCTCTGGGCACCTGCAGTGCTGGACAGGGCTGGTAGGTTTGGGGCTTCAGGGTTTGGGTTTTGGAGAGGAGTAAACAGGTATGAGCCAGAACCAGAAGCAAGTGGTACTGCAGCTGAAGGCAGCTGGTGCTGGGCAAAGCCAGGGTGTCCTGCTCCTACCTGGTCCTGGTCCACATCTTCATCTCCCGTGATAATGATCCGCTTCTCTATTCGGGTCTCAGAAAACCCTCCTTTCACAGTCTGCATGAGAAGAAGGAAAGCACTCACCCACAGCCAGCCCCAAGCCAGATCCTGGCCGCTGCAGCTCTGCCCGGGGCAGGAGAGACAATGCCAGCACCACCTTAGGAACTCTCCCTGTAATTGGGCCTATCTCCCGCTACCTTTGACTCGGTGCATGCTTAGAACCAGCAAGACACAGCTGGCCACGGGTGGGGAGGAAAGGAAGAGTACTGAGTGAAAGAAAAAGTACTGAACACCCCTCCTTCCAGCTCCAGTCCCTCCCTGAGCATTTCAGGGATGAAACGGCCACAGATGAGGTCCTCTGATGCAGCCTTGTCCCCTTCGTTTCCACCATCACTCCCCCTTGCCTGCCCCCTCCAGCTCTACTAAGCCCAACGGACTCCCCGCTAGCACAGCTCCCAGACAAGGGGCGAGATGCTTTGGGCTTCTTGAGCCAGGGGGACCTAGGGTCTGGCTCTGGGTACCTCTGGGAACACTGACCCCAGTTTCATGGGCAGAGACTCGCGTGCATGCTGCTGGCAACCTAATTCAGAGTCCCTTCAGGTCAGTCACACTGTGTCCTGCTCCTCCTTCTTGCCCCAGCAACTCCTGGCCCTCCCTCGTTCCCTCGCTCCCTCTGTCCCAGTGAGTAGAGGGCACAGCGTGGTACGCAGGTGACAAACACCTGGAGCACACCTGCCCTTGCCTGCAGCTCCCCGCGGTCGCTCTGTCGGGACAGAAGTGCAGCAGGGCAGAACCGGGCACAGGGTATGGGTCCCTGTGCTGGCTCATCATCCCCTGCCAGACAGCATGCACCTTTTCACCTTGTAAGAAGGAAAAGGGTATTTTCTGCTGTACCGACTACATAATAAACCCACCCATCCTCAGATTCCAGGAGCTTGCGTCAGGAACCCACCCGCTCCCCCCTCTCTGGAGCTGGTCTTACCTTGGTAACGTGGGTAGTGGTGGAAGTGGAGAGGGTTTCTGCAGTGGCACTGAATATGCTGGTGAGCAGTTCCTTCCCAGCAGAGCTGCTGGTGATCTGCAGGACAGAGAGCAGTGGTATCAGCAGGGCCACCACCCCAGTGCTGGCTCCTGAAGAGCTGGGACCTTTCCACCCACTCAGCCAAGTGTGGGAGGGGAGAGTGGCAAGGGAAAACAAGACTCTGCGCTGTACTTTGAACTGGACCTAGGTATCTGGCGGGGAGTGGGGGGCAGAAAGGCTCTCTACAGCAAGGGGACGATTCCATGGCTGTGTTCAGCTTTACCCCACCCAGCCTCAGGGCCAGCGTAAGAGCTCTCAGGCTACCTCCAGCTTTGTCTGCCCCACTGTGCATGGCGAGGGCTGGGAAGGCTGCGCTGGTGCCTCAGCCACACAGTGCTGGGTATGTTCTCCCTGCTGCACCAAGTGATGAGCCTGGGGCAGCACGGTGTGGCTTCACTCCCTTGAAACGAGGCAACTGAGTAAGAAAACACTGTACAGAGGAAGGAAGGCCTGCTGCTGGGCAGGGTTGGTGATGGCCATCACCTCCACTGGCAGTTAGAAGACTGTGTGGCCTTGGGTGGCCAGGCAGGACACCCAGGTCTAAAGATATCTCAGCCTGCTATGAGAGTTCTCCAGGGACTGGGATATGTTTTAGGAATTATCCTCTTCCAGCAGATGCTGAAGGTGCATATCTGGCACAGGAAAAGGCCACGGGTAGGAATTCCCCTGCAATCTCACTCCTCAGCCTTCTGAGCATCCTTCTGCTTTTCCTAGTACCAACACACCGGCCAAGGGTGCCAGTGCTGGGCACACAGGGCTGGGGGGCCTGTAGAACCAACCCCAGACTGCCCCCAGGCCTGCATCCCTCCCTCCCCACCTCCTGGCTTGGCTGGTGGTGCCATGTGCCCCACCTCACCGGTGAGAGGGAGCGAAGGTCTGTCACAGGAATGGCCCCTTTCCCAGCCTTGGTGCTGTGATCCTGAAAGAGGAGCAGACAGGCGCGTTGGCTCAGACACAACATGGGGACAAACACGACAGGTCACCCCCCATAGACAGCCTTGCTGGGCAGGGTGCCCCCAGCACAGCCAGCCTCAGTTGCCCTCGCCAGAGCAGAGGGACCGCAGGGGGCAGCGGCTCCCCCACCTCAAGAGGCCACCCCGCTTACTGAGGTCAGTAGTGCCGACTCTGCGGTGCCAGCGTGAGCGGTGTCTGGTGTGTCCCTGCTGCCCGGGGTGCCTCCTTCCACCTGCTGGGGCACAGAAAACCCGGTGAGCCGGGAGGTGCCAGGGAGGGGGTGACACTCTCGGGGATGGTGCGGCCATCCTTGCTTCCAGAGGAAGCTGGAGAGGACTGTGAGCCCATGGACACACGTGGTGCAGCACGTATGGCGGCCATCACCCTCTGGAGGTGTCCCCATGTGCCAGCGCTGCCCAGTGGCATGGCAGATGGGGCCAGGGATGCAAACAGAATACCTCTGGGTGGGCTTTGGCTTGATGTTTTGGGGAATCCAGCAACTCAGGGGTGAGCAGAGGCCCCTGACCACCCCACTCAGCCACCTGTCCTCCCAGCACTGCTGCTTGGTGACATTTTTTGCTGGACTGAGGCTTGGCAGAGCCATCAGTGAGCAAGGCCACAGCAGGACAGAGCCACCACATCACCTGGGCTGCGTCTGTGGGGCCGAGCCGGTGAGGAGTGGAGCTGTCTGCTTCAGGCTTCTTCCCGCCCAGCCCCAGGCCAATGGTCACAGCATCTGTTTTCGGGGCTGATAACTGTGGAGGAACCACAGCAAGTCAGAAACTGGGGCATGACGCCAACAGCCCTGAGGGCTCCTTATGCACCAGCCCCCACCGAGCAGAGCTTCTCTGTCTTCTGCAACTTGCTCTGCAAGTGCCGTGCGTGCCTCACGTCCTGCAAGCATCGTGCCGAGCCCCAGCTGGGCAACAAGCAGAGGTCAGGCTGCTGCCCTGGGCAGATGGCCACCATGCAAAGTGCCCCGTGTGACTGACACAGTCCAGATCAGACCTGCTGCTCTGTCCCTCGGGCTTTCAGGGAGGTTTTTTTATAGATTTATAGATACTTAAAGTCAAACTAGTCTTCAAAAGGTGGATGATCCATCAAATCTATTTAATTCGTGCCCCACAGCAGGTTGCAGATGATCTGCATCAGCCTCCAGTGGCTCTGGTTACACCCGGGGTGTCAGACCCTCAGGGGCATGGAGACAGGTTTCCAGCACTCCCCCGCCACAGGAGACTGGAGCTGCCAAGGCCTCCTGCAGAGGGGATGCTTAGCCAGTGCTCACCATTCCAGAGTCCACAGCCTCCCGTGCCCAGCGGCCATGGGGCACTGTGGAGCTGATCACCCATGCCCATGGCCCCACTGTGACCCTGGGAGCCACAGCATCAGATGCTCAGCACAAAGGTTTCCAGGCCAGCTCAGAGAAAGAGCTCTAATTCTGGAGCTTCTTCCTGCCTCCAGGTCTGGAGTCACCCTGGCAGCTCCAAGCAGCACTGGGGACTTACCTGCCAGGGCTAGAGGGCTGCCCCGGCGCTGGCCAGGCAGGAGACGGCCCTGGCCCAGTACAGAGGCAAGGCTACGTTTCATCCAAGCTGGGGCTGGCTCTACCACGTGGTGTACAGTCAACTTCCACATGCGGGCCACCCACCATAATAACTCGTGGCATACGAGTGACCCTCCGTGAGCTTTGGAGCAGATCCCACAAACTACTGTGCAGGTCCCTCACAGCTCCGGCAGGACCGGAGAGGTTAGCTGGCAGCACATTTCTCTTCACTACACAAACTGGTCACGAACTTCATGCAAAACACAAGGACAGAGCCCGTTGATTAGTGACACGTGCCCTCCCCAGCTGCTGACATGCTGGAGTGGTGCAAGGGACAGAGCAGGCAGCCAGACTCAGGGGATTAAGAGAGGATGAGGACTTCTCCTGGTTAGAAGATGCACAAAACACAGGACAGAGCCATGCAACAGATGACAGCGTGCACTGGGGGAAAACAGCTACACCAGACAGGCACATCTGGGGGATGTTTGAAAGCTAGCATGCTCTTCCAAACCAAGGTGGGAGTGCACGGTACTGGGCACCAGGACAAGGAACACAGAGGCACGATGGCACTGAGACTGTCGTGGTGGAATGGTGTCCCTGGGTACCTCTAGCTGGGAGACATCTGGGCTGGGCTGGGAGACCTTCTCCCCGCCTTTGACATCCTCTTCCAGTTCAGGAACTACTTTATCAGTGTGCTGGAAGGAAACCAGGCCTTGGTCTTCCATTTCACTCTTGTCCTTGTCCAGTTCGGGCAGGCTCCGAGAGATGTCCTCAAAGGCTGTGCCATGAAAGTCACCGATCACTGTGAAGTCCACCTCTGCTTCCAGGCTGGAGGTTGAACTGACTGTGATGCTGGAGCATTTGCGCTCAATGGCCAGGTGGTTGTCCTTCAGAAAGACCGAGTCCTTCTCCTGGTCCTGTTCCTCATCGCCGGTGTCGCTCTCAGGAGCCCTGTGCCGAGGCGGCTTAGCTTTCTCCTCGGCGCCCTCCCGCAAGCCCGCTCTCTGAAGGAGACACAATGGCGGAGAGAGACGGAGACAGTGAGCGCTGCGTGCCGTGGCAGCACTGGCAGTGCCGACGGGGAGAGGGGAGGAGGAGGAAGAGGAAGAAGGCTGCGGCAAACATCACAGAGTAGAGTCAAACACAACTCAAGCATGGAGACTGAAACCTTTCTGACAGCAGCGACTTTGCGGGGAGGGGGAGGAGGGTTATTCAGTCTGATTGTGCCAAAAGTCTGTTGGCCATTAACATCTCAAAAAAAGGTCAGTCACACAGAAAAGCTTGGCCAGCCTGGAGTCAGTGCACCTGCGGGAAGCAGATGTACGCAAAACAACGCGGCTGTTAAGAGAGATTCAGAAAGAGCTCAGACGCCCGTGCTGTCGTACGTCAGCGAGGCTGGGCACTTGACAAAAAAGAACAACGAAGGGAAAGAAAGAGAGAAGAGTTGGAAAGAAAAGGGTCCCATCAGCCACGCAGGGTAAAGGAGAAGCGAAGGTCTTTGCCAATTCCACTGAGCATCCGCGTGGGCCCTGCAGAGCATCACCCCAGGGGGAGGAGAACCGGCGCCCCAGGGCCACCCACCAGCCCCCGTGCCAGGGTGGCTGCCTGCACTGGGGGTGAATCTGCCCCCCCGACACAACATTACCCCCCCAGAGCCCTCACACAGCCTGGCGTGAGTCTCAGGGATGACCTGGTTGGGTGTTTGGTCAGTGTAATTGACAGCATGATCAGAGCCGAGGGATGAGCTCCCTTTGTTAGCTCTTCTCCAGACATGGACATACCTCTCAACTCTGCCCTCAGAGGGTACATCTCCCCTTGCCCTGCTTTGCCATGGGGCTATGGGAAATCTAGACCCATTGCTGGACTTTGCATCTCGCTGTAGGCAGCTCTCCCTCAGGAACAGCTCTAAGCCCGCTGATGCCAAAGGAAACCCACCTCCTGGACTCTGGCCCACGTGTTTGCAGATACAGCCATCCCCACAATGGGCCAGGCTGTGCCTGCACCACCTTCCCTTGGCACTGCTGGGAGGTTGAGAGGTATGAGAAACAGGGTGTCGAACAAACTCAAGAGGAACACACCTGCATATATGTGTGTGTGCGTGTGCGTATGTATAAATATATACATAACAGCTCTGCAGTGGGGGGAGGAGCTGGGAGCACACAGCCCTCAACTCTTTGCGCTTTCGTAGTATGGTAAGAAGCAGTTAGGAAAACAGCACGGAGACCTGGAAGACCACTGGAACAGCAGTCTTTATATTCTCTTCTTTCAGGCTGGATTTTACTGACGGGTCAGATAAATCCTTTTCTTCCCCACTTGGTTCCTGAGATTTGCTCTGGATTAGAGAAAATGGTTAGTCGTAAGGAAATGAACTCTACAGGAGCTGATCTAACGCTTACAAGAGCGAAGAAAGCTATTTCATCATCCAGCCACCAGCTTGCCGAAGACAGGGGAGGGTGGGTGAGGCCGGCGAGCTAAGCAAGGAGGGATATCAACGTAAGAAATGCAAGGGTGAAGCTGGAAGCGTGAGCACGCTGCTGCCAGGAGTGTATGCGTGTCCGTGACAGCGTCGCAGCTCCTTCAGCCCCCCCCGTCTCCCTTTCTTGCTCCTGGACATGAAGCTTGGGTGCCTGCTCTTGGGCTTAGCGAGCGGCATTCTCCAGGGAGCCAAAACGTCAGGAGGGTCACAAAACAGAAGCTGATGAACCAACTGGCCAGCGGGTCTGCGTTCAGCAAATAAGCCTGACCACATACACATACATAAAAGGACAGGGGATGCAAAGCGACTGCTGTCAGTCAATGGATGTGTGAGGAGCCACTGAACATGATAATAAAGAGCCACACAACATGCGCATGAACTTTCCATCCGGACAGTTCATTGGAAGAGTTACCACGGCTTCTGCCAGTGTGAGTTCGCAGCCCGAGTCGGGGGAGGCCAGGTCAGCACTGTCTTCTCTTTCGTGCTCCAGGTCAACAGAACCATCTTCCTTCAGAGAGAGTGGCTGGGAGGTGTCTCCTGAACCAGCCCCTTGCCCAAGGGCCAAGGAGCCCCCACTGGATGCAGGTCCCATTGCAGTGACCGGCACTGCTGGTGGTGAGGCGAGGCCTGTGTTCAAA
Source organism: Ceryle rudis (assembly GCA_033439905.1). NCBI lineage: Eukaryota > Metazoa > Chordata > Aves > Coraciiformes > Cerylidae > Ceryle > Ceryle rudis. The sequence goes on from JAAGNO010028950.1 coordinate 6,960, forward strand.
AGCACGTCCTGTTCCAGACCCGTCTTCCCCTTGGCTTTTGCTGACAGCTCAACTTCAGACACATGCTCTTGTCCCTCCTGGGCTGCCCTTCGCTCCGTTTCACTTTGCTCAAACATCTTTATCTTAGAGGCCACTGAGGTTTTCCTATAGCCCTCGCCATCCTGCCAGCTACCTGGAGCCACAGTGACATCTCCATGCTCCTGGGACACGGCCCCTGTCCTCCCAGCCATGCACATCAGCATCTCAGACTCTATTTGACATGTCCCACCACTTGCGTGCAACTGTCCCCTGTCTTCAAAGACCAAGGTAGAGAACCGGTACACCTTGCTTCCTTGACACAATCCTGCTACAGGGGAGTGGGAGTGCGGTACATCATCAGCTTCTTTGAGAGGAGACTTATCCTGTGGTGGCTGATCCGGAGCAACGTCACTGTCCCTGGTGGTATCTCCTACTGTAGGGCTCCTCCTCTGCAGATCTTGTCCCACATTAAACTCTGAGTCCCAGGGTGGCTCTTGCACATTGGGATCTGAAGTGTGGAGCAGCCCTTCAGCCATTGGACCCTCTTGGGGCAGGTCTCTTATTATTGCCCCAGTCTGTTGTTCTGGTTCTTCTGCCTTGGGAGGGAGCTCTTCCATGCAAGGACTTTTGTCATGGGACCATTCTTCCATCCCACAGCCTTCATCTCTGGTCAGCTTCCCTAACGTGGGCCCTATGCCCTGGGAAAGCTTGTTTATCATGGACATCTCCTCCTGGAGCTGCTCTTCTGTGGCAGTGACTTTGTTCTGGGTTGCCCTCACTGTGTCCTGGGCTATGTCCCCTGTGGCCAGGTCTCTGACATGGATCAACTCTGCTGAAGCTTCTGTGTTTTGGGGTGGACCTCCTGCAACAGTATTTGCACCTTGGTGTGGTTTCCATGTAGCAGAGCCCATGTTTTGGGGTTGTTCTTCAGATTCAGGATGGGTGCTCCTGGGTGTGACCACCTGCGCTCCAGGGCTTGTGTCCTGTGGTGCTTCTTTGCCTGCTATGGGGCTCATCTCCTCTCGTGCCATCCCTGCTGGGAGGTTCACACCCTCCGGTATGCCCACACCTTTTGCAGGGCTGATGTCCTGGGGCAGGTCGTTGCCATCAGGCTCAGTGCCTGGGGCTGGCTGTGCAGGGACAGGGCTGGATTGCTTGGGAAAAGGCGCGGGGGCAGGACTGCTGGGTTTATACCCCTCCGACCCCGTGGTGGTGTGAGGGTGACCCTGCTGAGGCACAGCTGACAGAGGTGACTTGGTCTCTATCTCTTCCATCTGAAGAACCACTCTGGCACTTTCATCCTTGTTGCCATCTGCTCCAATCCTTCCTGAGAGATCCTCCACTGCCGTGCAGATGTCCGGGCTCTGTACTGGTCCCCCTCTGTACTCCTCAGCCCTGCGGTCATCCCCTGCCAGGCCACATGGCTTCAAGCCTCCCACTGGGCTTTGCAGTTCCATCTCCTCTAGTCCCACCTCTTGGGAACATGGCAGAGCTCCACCTCCCTCGAGTGCTTCCCAGCCTGTCAGCCCAGCAGGTGCTTCCTCTTGCTGTAGGGGCAGCCCTTCTTCCCACCCAGAGGTGGGATGTCCCACCAGGCTGGTCCCATCGCAGCCTGCTCTGGGCTGCTCTGGTGCTTCAGCAGGTTTTCCAGACACTGTCCTGTGTTGCTGACTTGCTGAGGGATGGGGTTGGAACCCTTCTGCCACACATGCTGCATGCCTGGATCCCTCCCCGGACGTGTTCACAGTGGCTTCTGGTCTCTCCTCCAAGCCGAGCCGTCCACCAGTCTCCAAAGGCAGGTGTGTTTTACCGCCCTTCTCCTCTACCTCTGGATCTCCTAAATAGATGATCCGCTGGGTCGCAGATGTCTCCGAGCTGTCATCACTTGCCTTCACTTTAATTTTAACAAGCTCTATGGCTGTGGCTGGTGTTCTGGCCTCCTGCTTCCTGGAGGCTGCAGAAGCACGCTCCTTGGACACCACCTCACTTTCTCCCTGGGGAGGCTCTGGCCCCAAAACCTTGTCCCTTTTCCTCTCTTCAGACTGCTGATGTGGCTTGGGCAGACCTGGCTCACCGGTGGTTGCTCTCTCGCCCTGCTCTTGGGGCTCCTCCTCTGCGCGGTCAGCTGGCAGGCGCTCTGCCTCCTGGCTGGGCTCCCCCCTGGTGTCCTTCTCATAGATCTCATCCTCCCAGACAGACTCAAAATCCTCTGGACTAGCGATCATTTTTGCTCTTGTCTGGGTATCCAGGGCTGCATCTGCTGGCTCTTCCTGGCCTGCCACTTCCTTGGCTTTCCCTACTGCCATCTCCACTTTGGATAAGCTTGCACTCATTTTCACCTCTGTGGTACCTGCATGTGCTTCTTCTTTCTTGACTCCCAGAGCTTTCTTTAGAGCTATCACTTCCAGCCTAGGAGTTTCTCTCTCTATAAATACCCAATGCTCCGAGCCCTGCATTGCAATTGGAGCAAGAAGAGTTAGCATCAAAAATACTTTACCTACGTGCTGATGACAGCAGTCATGAGTAACAGAAAGCTGCTCTGCCTCAGGTAGTGCTCACCAAATCATCATTACTATTCATGCAAAAACTGAGGCAGGATCTATCCAAAGAGCCCATCAACTCGCTGATGGAGGGGACTGAAAATAAGGGGGCTGATGCCATGACGGGGATTGAGCCCCTCCATCCTCTCCAGGGACCACACTTTGCTCTGGATGGTGGCTCACTGACCTACCTGCAACATCCGCAGCTTTGCAGGTACAGCAGCGGGAGCAGTGCTCCCGGCACGTTAACAGCTACTGGGGCATCTCTCACGAGGCAGAGGAACGCATCTGGTCAAACCCAACTGGGACTCCCCATCTGACTCCTGACTGCAGCTGGCTCTAGCCGTCTCCATGAGCAAAGAGTTGGATTTCACTGTAGACAGCAGTCTGCGTTTTGAGTAGCTTGACTCTCAACTTCATCCAGCCCTAAGACTATGCCAGACTGCCGGGAGCATGAGCAAGGAAAGAAACCACCTTTAGGCATCAGAAACGCCCTTTCCCCTTCCTACCAGCTGCTGCAGCTCAGATTCACTCCAAAGTCCATCCTTCCTTTCCATCTCTCCAGGGGAATCTCATCAGGAGCAATTACTCAGCAGAGGTTTCTAGCAATGCTGAAACCAAGCAGTTCAGAAGACGTAACCTATAAAAGGTTCCCTGTGGAATGTAAAAGGAGACCACAGGCTTGGCAGCTGAGACAGCTACAGGCACTGCAGCGAGGACCAAGCAAAGGCTGTGGAGCATCCCGCAGCATGGACACGGTGGGAATATGACAGGCTACGCGGGTGTCCATGCTGCTGCACAGGGAAGGACGCTGGATTGCTGTTACTACGTACACTTGGTGCGCTCAACCTGTTTGTCCTGTCAGACAGCTAAAGACTTTCCAAGTGTCCAGAACAAAGCACTGATAAAATTCAACCGCTTCTGGAAGAGCAGGTAGAAAATAACCCAGAAAATGACAGCAGCCGGAAAACATTTGCACACAAGGAAGGCCAGCAGCCTCCCCAGCCATCCTCCTGCAGGCAGCACACGCGTGAAGAGCAGTGCTGTGGGCATGGTGCTGCAGAGCTCCCCATGGGGCCGGCCCTGTCCATTGCACCGGGACCAGCCTGTGGGCACAGTCAGCATCATGTCCACAGGCTTGGTAAGACTGACCCTTTGTGGCACCTGGCTGTGCTTCAGCCCCAGTGAGCTGGGGGCTGGCTGCCCCTCCTCGCTCAAAGTAGGGAAAACTACCCACGGAAATGTGAGACGTGCCCCACGCAGGGCTGTCTGAGTGGCTGCACCAGACATGGAAACCTAAAAACTGCTCTTGAATAAGGGGAAACAGGGGGTCAGAGGGAAGCAAGAAGGAAGGGAAAAGAAGATGAGATTAGATGAGAGAGAGGAAGAAGGAAAACCAATTACTAGTGGAAGGCTTCCACAAGGAGGAGAATCAGAAATGGGTGAAAGCCCCTGGCAGAAAAATGCCACCTCCCAGCTCCTTCCTTACCAGGTGCCAAAGAAAGCAAAGCAGCCTTGCCCTGGCAGCACCAGGCAAGCAGCAGACCCGACACCTGCCCTGGGCTCTGGCAAGTGCCCGGCTGTGCCCCAAAGATCCTCCGCAAGTGCCAGCAGGGCCGTGCAGGGTGGGAGGCACTGGGGGGGCTGCGCACGGGCACAGCCCGCCGCCGGCCCCCTCTGAGAGCTGCCCGACGGCAGAGGCGGGTGCAGGCTCTTGGCAGTGCCAGGACAGTGCCGGGATGTCACACGTGTCCTGGAAGCCATGCCACGGCAGGAAGGGCCCCCTCCTCCACAGATGGAAGACAGACCCTTGCTGGGACCCTGTCATGGCACCTGCACCCCACCGCAGCCAGGCAGCCCCATGCTGGAGGAGCCAGGTCTTCAGGAGACCTGTCTCACGCCAGCTCCCTTCGGCATCTCTCGCACAAGCCTCCCCATCAGCACTTCTCTGTGTGCTCCCCAGCACCCCTGCTCGCCAGCTGCCTGCCTCCGGTGCAGGGCTCACTGCTTCCCAGTCCCTGGAAACGGCAACAGCGGTGACTGCCAGGAGCACCAGGATGCACCTCGGTCTTTCACGGTCGGGGTTGGCCCATGAAAGCAACATTAGCACTACCCTCGTGGCTGCACTGGGCCTGCCGGGAAGCCCAATTCCCTCAACACCAGTCTGCCCACTCTGTAGCGATGCTTGTGGGCGATTCCACCAGAACACTGCTTCCTTTCCCCAGGGTACAGCAGCTTCTCCTCTGCTCCTGCACCAAGGTCTCATTGCTGAACCTGTTCTGCAGCCAAGGCAAGGATGGAAAGCTAGTGAGCACGTGTATGAAGCTCTTTAGTGAAGTCCTCTTGTCCACCTCTGGCTGCAAGCCACAGGCCTTTGCAGGAGATCTTCCCTGGACAAAGGTGATGAGTTTCTTCAGGCTCCTCCTCAGAGTTAAGGCTTGAGATACGTGCAGATCAAAAAGCCTTAAGACAAGTCTTCTGAAGCCTGGAACAATGTGGTCATCCATGGAAGTGCCAGCTTCCCTCTCTACAAACTCTGCTGGGACCAACTGCTCTGTGGTGTGACCTCAACTCTGCTCTGGAGGACTCAACACCAGCTCCAGCCACAGCTTTGGGTCTGCAGCCCATGGCAGCCCTCGTGTCTCCAGAGCTTGAGGACTCTTGGGGATGTTCAGGACAAATCTCTGGATACTTAGGTACGTCCTCGAGGAAAGAAGATAACTTCTGGAGCTTTGGAGGTGCGTAAGCTGGCAGGACAGCGTGGGACAGCAGGAGCTGAGTCTAAGAAGCAGTGATGCTGGGAAGGGTCTGTCCATAGAGCAACATCGACTTCCCAAGGGATCATACACTTGCACACTTCCCCCCAGTCCCAACACACCTGCTCTAGGAACAAGAGTGTTTGGAAAGGCCATTCTCACCTACACGTTGCAAGAGAGAGCAAACCAGTAGGAAGGAAAGAAACAACGGTATGGAGCTGAGACAGCCTTCTGCCCCTGCCAGCGAGGCCCGTAACCTCAGCAGACCCAGGACCAGCAGGAGGCTTCTCCCTTTGTTGCCCTCCGATGTCCCTGCCATCTTTCTTTGCTCCTCAGGGAGACCCAGCTCACCTGAGAGGAAAGCATGAGCCTCACAACAAGGAGGAGAGAATGAGTGAATCTGAGGCGCTGAGACAACACACCGGGTTGCTTTGTCACCCAGAGCTGAAAAGACTCAGCCCAGCATTCTGGTCCTCCAGCAGAAGTGAGGACTGAGGGGTGGAGGGGAGGCTGGAGATGTGTGTAGCTGAAGGTGACAAATAACCCCATCTCAGTGGGTCTGCAGCCCATAGGCACCAAGGGACTTTCTGGTTGAGTGTAATGAGAGCTCCAAGCTCTGCAGATGTGCTGTCCTCGTTATTGTCTTCTCAGGGCCACAAATTTCTCATGGCAACCACAGGCCAGGAGAGGACAAGTGCCCACATATCACCTTCTAACTCTCAGCCACTAACACCTGGAGAGAACTCACTGGTGAGGCCACCTCAGCACCTGCATCCCAGCACAGACCTGGTACCCCAAGGATCTCCAGAAGGCGGAGAGGAAGACTCTTGACTCAAGACATGTGTGCACACCTCACTTCTGCTGCTTCTGTCTGCCAGATCCTAAACACTGGCATGTAGAGGGTCCCAGTGCGGACCAGGAGATGCCTCACTGAAGGTGCCTGTACCCTTGGGGAAGCCCGAGGCTGTGCCCGAGCCCTCACTTACACCCACACTGCCTCTGAGGGACGCGTGCTCCAGCCGGCCCAGGCTCGGGCTCCAGTTGCCAGCGCTGGCAACTGCTGCGCTAAGGGAGAGGTCAGGGAGGGAGACTGGGACCAGCCTCGCCCCGGCCCCTGCCTCCTCTG
>JAAGNO010028952.1:0-17130 GCA_033439905.1 Ceryle rudis
GCGGCGGCGGCAGCAGCAGCAGCAGCAGCAGCGTCCTTCCAGTGGTTCGCGTGTGGTCGAGCCGCGCCCGGCGTCGTGCTCTGCTCCGCTCAGGGGAACGCTGCCGGGGGCAGCAGCTGAGGTAGCCTTAAGCTGTCGCTTGTTGTCCTGCATTTGGTTACATTTAAAAGCCCTGTTGTTTTAACAGCCCTGTTAGGTTACGTTTAAAAGCTATAAGTTGGTATGGTAGTAGTGCATGGTATAGATATTGACGGCTCAAGTGCAGCAAACAAAACTGTGTGACCACTCTTGCTTAGAACGTAGGTGATGTTTTTTCTCTATAGTGCTCTTTGTAACTGGGGTGTTTGCTGAGCTGCAGTGAAGAAAGAATGATCTTCCTGCGGTTTAGGAAGGTGCATACAGCTTTGCAGTTTTGTTCTTTGACATTTTAATAATGTAATTAAACCGGTTACGAGGATCACTTCTAGGGTGAGTTTGTTGGGAAGGAGAATTTAGTTTGCATATACTTTTCTAATGACTTCTCTGTGCTCTTTGTAGAGAGAAGCAGAGCTCTTAAGAGGGCAGAGGTTTCTAAAGGTGTGTTGTGAATAAGTGTGTCCTAACTGGTATGTAGGTGAGTACAAAGCAAAAGGTAATTAATTCTGTAAGCTGAAGAAATATGAATGTAATCAGTGTGATGCTGTTATTTGGGCTCTAAGAACAGGAAAACAAATGTTTATGCACAAACTCATTACATTTGTTACATGTTTCTGCAACCAGGCTTTGTTTTCAATGAAGAGGAAAAAAAAAATGTTCAAAGTATGAGTGGTACACCTTTGAAAGTTTGATTCTCTCTAATGATGAGGTGTTTCTTCCAGCAGACAGAGCCCTTTCCCGAAGGCTGGGTGGTTTTTATTTATTTATTTATTTTAAACCCCCTAGAATTTAGCTTTCCATTATTACTGGGAAGAGTGACAAACTGGATGGCTTTTTTTAAGCAGGTATTTGTCAGATCTGGATTTGGTACTACTTTTACTGGGAGGACTTTTTTTGTGCTTGCTGGTTTGGAGTGGTTTGGTGGTGGGGTTTTTTTTAGTTTGTTTGGTCGGTTTTGTTTGGTTGGTTTTGAGAAGTTATGTATTCTTCCTTCTCCTACCCAAGATTATTTTGTAAACTTTATGGTTTTTGTTTTGTTTTGCATAGAACTAGAATGATATGAATCAGTGTTTGTTCTGAAGACAGATTGTATGATCACTAGTGTGGTGGCAGTTCCATTGAAAATTCTTTTTGCAGTCTGAGGAACATCTTGCTCTAATAACTTGTAGTTGAAGGCAGAAAATTTCAATTTCAGGTTCACAAATTTACAAATTTATGATATTTTTATTCATAAACCAAGCATATGCTTGTGTGTTTATCCACTGCCTTTGCGTTTGACAGATGTTGTCTAACCCTAATTGCTATGTTAGAACAACAGTTTATTTTACAGAATTGCTTGGTTAAATTATGGGCATAAACAGCATTTTTGAACAATGTGAAGTCACTGAGAATTGACAAATTTGAATGGAACTGGAAGGTGTTCTTGAAACCCAGATCATAGATGAAGGTCAGAGTAGTATCTAAGAGTTTTAAAATACTTAAACTGTCAGAATCAGAGTGTTGAGACAATGTAAAACCCACCTGGCACCACTGTTAGTTGATGGGCATCCACAGAAGGATGTTGGAAGCAGATTATGTGTTTGTAGGAAAACTTAAAATATGTTACAGCTATACCTACACTATAGCGTATAGACAGCTAGATTAAGTAAAGCACAGAGCTCTACTATGTCACTGATTTGGAGAAGTGGTTTACAAAGAAGCAGCAGGTTGAGTAGGGGTCATTCACGTATTAAAAACAAAGAGAGAAACAGATGGGAAATACTTTTGCAGGTAAACTCTCTGTGTAAAGTGCAAGTCCAGTGCAATGAAACACTGAATTTGATCTCATTTGGAGAGATCTGCAGTTATATTTATTGGATGTAAATAATATTAGTGAGATAAGCAGAGAATGTATAAATGATGTGAATTGCTTTCAACTATTGTTTTCTTCAAGTGTAAATACTTTTCTTTTTGAGAAAAAATACACTTAGCTTCCTGGTTGCCTGGCACGTCTTGTTCCACATCCCTGCATGTCCAACCCCTGCTTGTTGTCCTCGCTGCTTGCCACCCCCCACCCCAGTTTTTGAATATAATCTTTAATTCTGTGTATTATTCTGGGATCAGCTTTCTGATTATGAATTATTCTCAAGTGATAAAATCACCCTGTAGCCATAAGAGCAAGTCCAAAGGTGTGTTGAGGTTTTTTTTTTTTCCCCAGATGTTATCTGAAAGTGTTTACAAAGAATTGCATCAAGTATATCCCAGTTGCATAAAATGTGATACTGTTAAATGTTTAGTATACATTTAACCAGAAGTGTAGTAATCTGCTATTAAAGCATTTTGAAAACAAGTTTAATATAAGGCATTAGTTGACAGACAAAATATGGAAAACTATCGGGCTTATCTTACTCCTCTTCTTTGCAGATAGGATGGAACCCGTGACTCCCTCATCCAACATAGTAGATGTGAATCTGAAGATAACTCATATAGAATGCCATCCCAAATGCTTGGTTATAATGTTTCAGGGTCAGTGCAAGTCAGGATGTGAGCTTGACTACCATATACTACAAAATGAAATACAGCGTGTATTCAAAGTAAAAGATAATGTATGTGTTGGTGGATCTTGTTTGGTGGAAGATGCAGAAGGAATATGGCATAGAGGAAGAGCTCTGGAAAAGAGAGAGAACGCCTGTGAGGTTTTTCTTATAGACACTGGGCAAGTGCTAGTGGTTGAGGAAACACATCTTGCTTCTGCTTGTGATGAGTTGTTTCAGCTGCCTCCAAAGGTGGTTTTGGGTGTTTTTGCAAACCTACTTCCTCTTGGAGAAAAATGGGCTCCAAAAGCCATTAACTATTTTTCATCTCTGGTAGGATTACAGATTACAGGTCAGGTGAAAACTGTTATACCATATGAACTGCATGTTCTAGAAGTGCCAAAGATCATTAGTGATGCTCTTGAACTGAAGTTGGGAAAATTTATAGATGGAGATTCATTTTGTTTTATTGTACAAACATTAAGAGCTTTTCCCCAAGAAATGCTTTGTGAGAGAGTGCCGCAATTGTTGCAACAGAAGGTTCCAGTCAAAAAGTTGCTTACTTTCAGTAATTCTGAGAAACCAACTAATTTTTGGCCAGTTCCATGTAATCTATTTCCATGTCTACCTGTTGGCAGTAAAGAAAGTGTAAAAATAACAGTGGTGATAGGCCCGAATAAATTTTACTGTCAGATACAGAAATGGCAGAAAGAGCTGGAAGATTTGACAAGAGCTATGCATTTGTACTATGAAGCTATCAGTACAAAAAATAATAAAACTTTTAATAGTTTAGGGCTGCTTTGTGCTGCCAAACGGCAGAACGGACAATGGCATAGAGGAGTGATAAAACAGCATCTCTTTGACCATGTGGAAGTGTGGTTTATGGATTTTGGCAATACTGAAGCTGTTCCACCTAGTTGCGTGCAGAAACTTAAGGAAGAGTTCATGGCATTACCAATGATTTCATTTCCATGTGCACTGTCTTGTTTTGGTAGTGGGGATGAAAGAGCAATGAAAATCCAGCTCAAAGAACTTGCGCAGGCCTTGATAGAGGAAACTTCTGTGTGTGTCTGTGTTGATTTATTCAATGACATTAAACACTTATATTATATCACGCTACAACATCAACAACTTGGAATTAATGCTAAGCATTCAGAAAATGTGAATGAGGCAGCTGCATCATGTGTCTCGCTTTCAGAAATAAAAACCACAAGTACTGCTGTAAATTGCAAACTATCTTATGACGGATGCCATTCACTTAAGAATTGTACTGGAAATAAGCGTACAAAAACCAGCTTAACTAAATTGGATATTTCTTCATCAAGACACTGCAAAAGATTAGAAATGGAAATAAATTCTTGCCATACTGCTTTTGTGGTATATGTCATAAATCCATCTTACTTTTGGATTCAAGTATATGAATATGAGAATGAATTTCAAGCCCTGATGAGAAATATTGCAGACACGTATAACCAATGTGGTGCTGAGGAAATGGTCCTTAAAAACCCAGAACCTGGATTGCTATGCTGTGCCCGGTATAGCAAAGACATGCTTTATTATCGGGGTGTTGTCGTTGAAGTGCTTCATGTAAATATTACTGTGTATTTTTTTGATTTTGGAAATACAGATACAGTACCCTATTACGATGTGAAAATATTGCTTCCCGAGTTCTCTGCTTTACCAGCTTTAGCTATGTGCTGTGCGCTTGCTTGCACATTTCCTGTCGATGATGTGTGGGTTAAAAAGGAGATCGATTTCTTCAAAGAAATGGTACTTAACAAACTGCTACTGTTTCATGTCATTGGAAAGCAAAACAATAAGTATATTGTTAAGGCGCTGTCTAGGAATGGTTCCCAGCAGGAAAATGTTGCCACACGTATGGTTCAAGCTGGTTATGCTGAATACTGGGAAGTGGCACCAGATTCTGTTCCAAATTGGAAAAAAAAGAGTCAGAGAAGTCCCCACAAAGTAAATAAAAAAGTAAATCCACAGAGCATCTCTAATGTTTATAAAAATAAGGTATCCAGCACACCTTCAATACTGAGAGAATCTGTTGTGCTGTCCTCTTTTGGAAAAGGTGCTGTCTCTAAAAGGCATAAATCAGTACTGAAGGAACAATTATTTTATAAAGAGCTTGTGTTTAAACCAGGCGCTGTTCTTGAAGTGGTGTGTTCTTGCATTGTTTCCCCAGTAGATTTTTCATGTCAGCTGCAAAGCAAGGTGCCAGAGCTAAATAATTTAATGGAACAAATTCAGACTTACTATAAAGATCATACCAGTCCTTACAAAGCTGGACAGGTTGCCTGTGTTGTTAAATATCCCAAAGATGGGAGGTGGTACAGAGCAACTATTGTGCAGCAAGTATCCACAAATGAAGCTGATGTGGTTTGTGTAGACTATGGTTATCGGGAAAGAGTTTTACTTAAAGACCTTCAAGCTGTTGTTCCAGATTTCCTAACTTTGGAAAGTCAAGCGTTTAGATGTGGACTTAAAGATGTACCCTTACAGACTGACTCACTTAATTGGTCCGAAGAAGTGTGTAGACATTTTGAAGACTTCATTTCTGCTTCTAGAGGACCACTGACTTGCATCATTTATGCAGTTGTTCTTGTAAGCACCAACTGTTTATGCAATATAGTCGAGTTACAGACTCCATCTACTACTGCAGAGGAATTCCTCAGAGAACATGGTCTTACCCAGTCTGAATATATTGATCTGAGAAACCTTGCATCTTTGGGTTCTTTGTACAGTTTTTGCTACTCATCTTTTAATATAAAAATTGGAAATGAGGAGGAGGTTTATATCACTCACATTCATAGTCCTTCAAAATTCTATTGTCAGCTTAATCGAAACTCTGAAACTCTAGAGGCATTGATGACGAAGGTTAATGTCATTAGTAAAATGTCAAATAATGCAAAATATGACACTAGCAATGCACGATTATGTATAGCCAGGTATTTTGAAGATGGTCTCTTTTATAGAGCTTTGACTTTTCCTGTGGAATCGACATCCTATTTATGTGCTGACTTTGTAGATTTTGGAAATAAGAGTATGGTGGAGAGAGACCAGTTGATGCCTATTCCAGACTCTGCCACTGACCTAATATTCACACCCATGCAAGCTATTAAATGCTGTCTGTCAGATGTTAGGGAGACAGAAGTTCCAGCAAAAGTTACTAGGTGGTTTGATGAAACATTCCATGGTAAACTTCTGAAGGCTGTAATTGTATCCAGAGAATCAAATGGAAAGATTGTTGTGGAGCTGTATGATGGACAGCTCAAAGTTAGTCAGAAAATTAAAGAAAAAATTTTGGAAGAATTGGCACCAAAATATTATACAGAACAATTTGTTGGCAGTTACAAAGGAGTGATAGGTGACATGCAAGATGACAAAGAAATTAATGAAGTAACTGTTAAAAGTCATGAAAGAGTTAAATTGAAAACTGAAGTGAAATGCCAAGTATATGATAAGTATTATGAGACAGATATTGGGAAGAATTTTGGAGATGAAAAGCAAACTGCATGTAGCGAACAGAAGTTGCGTAGGGGGTCCTCAAAACCTCAAACTTCACAGAACAGTGAAGAAACAGGTTTTAGAAATGCTGTCGGTGCTGTACTGAAGCACAGAGAGGAACCTCTGGTTGGAGAACCTGCTTCTCGCACACTCTGTCAGCCTGCTTTAAATTCAAAGGAAGTAACCGTAAATGCTCTCTCTGAATCTCACGAAAGACAAAATCATACAGGTCAGCAGGAAATAAGTAATGGAAATATACCTAAATTAATCAGTCTTCCTCAGCGTGATTTTCAGGTGAATTCTGAAGTAGTGGGATGTATTTCTCATGTGAATAGCCCATCAAGTTTTTATGTTCAGCTTGCAGACGATGAAAACTTAATAATACAACTAGTAAAAGAATTAAATGAAAGCATGGCAAATATAGGTGCAAATTACTTAGATGAGCTCACAATAGGGGATGTCATTGTTGCACAGCATGACACTGACTGTTTTTACTATAGAGCAGTTATTAAAACTCTGAAATCAGGAAGCTCCTTTGAGGTAGAGTTCATTGACTATGGTGATGCAGCACTTGTAAGCCCTTCAAAAATCTGCAGAATTCCGAAAAAGTTCTTAACTTTGCCAAGGCTCAGTGTTCATTGTTTCCTTACCAGAGTAAAAAGTGTTCCTGATGAAGGCTGGACTAAGGAAATTACTTCCTATTTTGTAAGAACAATAAATAAAAAGCCAGTCATTTGCAAGTTCTTACAGCAACATGGAGAGCAATGGGAAATAGATGTAATTTGTAATGGAAAGTCAATGTCTGATAGCCTTCTGTGGAAAAAAGGCAGGACAAAGTGGCAAAACACACCAATGCATAGTCGGGAAAATAGGCCTAAACAAATTCTGGTAACAAATGGTAGACCTCAAGATAGAAAGTCTAGGAATGGTTTAGGTGGTTTGAGGAAAACAAAGGCTGTTATGATGAAAAATACTTCCAAAACACCTTTAAATATCTTTCCTCAGGAGATAAATTCTGGACAGGTAGAAAGAGCAAAAGTGACTGGTATTTCAGAGAGCGGAGAATTTCATGTACAGTTGCGTAGAAATTTACAAATATTACGTGAGTTAAATGTAATGCTTGTCAAAGAAGCACAAAGAAGTGATTTACTTAGAGTAGATGACATTGAAGAAGGATTGGAATGCATGACAAAATCTGAAACTAACTTGACATGGTATCGATCAAAAGTGATAAAGAAATTTGTCAGGGAGAAGCTAATGCTAGTTTTTTTCATGGATTATGGCAACTTTGAGATGGTGTCCTTAAATAATGCAAAGATGCTCAGTGATGAAGTGAAAAATATTCCTAAACAAGCTGTGTTTTGTAACTGGGTTTGGTTTAAGAACTTGAAGAAAATTCAGATTGTCCATGTGGTAAATGCACTCCTGGATCATGAAATAAACATCTTGTTTTTGAGATACTTAGAATGCTCTTATATCTGGGAAGTAGATATTTTAATAGGGGAAGTTCTGCTTCAGGAGCATTTGAACCAGCTCTTAAGTTATTATCAGACTACTCTTGGACCAGAAAAATCCAGTAATACAGACTGTAAGGAGTTTGATACATCATTCAAAATAAATTCAATCACATGGATGTTGCTGCACGGTGGCAGAAGTTATCCTGGATTTGCAACTGCAGTTACTGATCCTTCAAACTTCTGCATCCAGTTTGAAGTCTTATTTAATTGCATGAAAAATTTGGCCTTGCTGCTCTCTGAGCTTCCTGACAACTTGCCAGCTTTGCCAGAAGAACTTGTGGCTCCTGGTGCAAGCTGCTTGATCAAGTTTGAACTGGAAGAACAGTGGAACAGGGCAGAAATCGGTGAAGTAACAAGTCAGTCTGTTGTTCTTACGTTTATTGATTATGGCTTTCAGAAGATCATCCCTTACTCTGATATCCATAAACTTAAAGTTATTCCAGAAAGTCTGTCTTACTTGCCACACTTGGCACACTGTTGCTCTTTACATGGTATAGTTCCTGCCAAGGGAGAGTGCTGGAGTGCTGAAGCTAAACTTATGTTTCACAAGCTGCTTAGTGAACCCGATCTGGTATTTCATATTAAACACTATGGCTCTGAAATGAAATTAGAGGTGGATGTTCTGTACAAGGAGTACAATGTAGCTCATACCTTAATTTCTGCTGGCCATGCAGTCTACTCCAGAAGTAGTTGCTGTCACATTCCAGTTGAAGGAATTAAATCATAGAAAACATTTTTGCAGCCTAAGTGTCCAAATTCTGCTTGCCTTTGTGAAGCAGATTATGACAAAATCTCTTATTTTGCTGGCAGAAATACAGAAGTGAAACAAAAATGTATTGGAGACACAGGATTCTCTGTGATAAAGTTTCAAGTAAGGAAGTCTGGTAAAGTGGTGCTGGAATATCATGAACAAAGGATCATATACAAAAGAACTGCAAAAGATGGACAATACTGTGAATAAGTTAGGGGTTTTTTTAGCATTGTGATAATAAGAAAGGTAAAATTGACTTATTACAGGGTAAGTCTGCTATCAGAAGCACTCTAGAAAGGCAGTGTGAAGAGAATTTCAAAAGTTATTTGAATAATATATAAGCTGCATTTAGGAAAGTATTTTACTGCATTAAAAAATATACAGATATTACTCTTGGTGTACTTCTGTCCCTCCCCCCCGCCCCCTGATCTCTTATTATTCATTCAGACAGTCATGATGTTTCTGACAAACCTTTCTGTCAGAATACTATTACAATTCGTGTGTGTATATATATATATACACACACGTATATGTGAAGATTTATTTGCAGTAACATCTGGTTTACAGTGGGGTTTTCTCCTTGTTTGGTATGCTCAGAAAACAAAGATATCAAGTATTTTCTTCCCGCTAGTTTGACGTATTACTTGCCCATATGAGAAAGGTTGTATTGTGCAATATTACTTATGTTGAGTGATAACTGGGCTAAGTTCATTGTAGTGCCAAGTAATACTTAATTTTCATGAAGAAACAATGACACTTAAAGGCTAATTAACTCTGTTTCTAACTTCTGTCTATGATTCAGTTGCAACAGCAGGTCCTTGGATGCCTTTTCTTTTTAAAGGTCATCTGGATACTCTAAATGCCAGTCCTGGTGGTATAGTATTAATACGCAGCTTGTGTTTTTTAATTTAGTTTTTTTTTTTCTAACTTAAAGTATATTGTGCTTTAACCTGGTGTATTTGTAGAACACTGCTTACCTGATGCTACAAAATGGGTCCTAGAAATGATGGATGATTAAGAAAAAACAAACACCTATACGTGTACTATTCTTACGTTCTGCAAATTGTCAATGTTAGATTTATTTACAAGAACATGTGTTGGATTTTAAACTCATGATGAGTCTAGTTTGTGATAGTAGTTCCTTTTCTGGAGGTCTGATACCTAAAGTGCTTAAGGTAAAAACTAGGTAATTGAAAGTATTTTCAGAATTATGCTGCACCTGTAAATACAGGGAAAGTCTTTTGTTGATACAGAGTTTCAGAAGTGCTTTACAAGGTTATTGTATAGATTAAGTTGCTGAGATGTCTGGCTATGGACTTTATTCCAAGTCTTTCTTCGGTGTGTGCTTCCCCTGCCTCCAACCTCAGCTGTAACAGCACTTTTCTTGTAAGTAGGAGAGGCTGCGCTTGTAATTTAGTTGAAAGAAATTATAATTTATCTCGTATTTTGAAGTTTAGGTGTGTTTTCCGATTTGTTTTTGAGCAAGCACAGCAAACACTAGTTTGCTATGGCAAAACTGAATTGGAAACTACTTTATATCATTTGGTTGTATTTCATGAATGTATTTCTGAATTTGTTTACACTGTGTCATTGATGACTTGGAGTTTTTTTGTTTTATATTTTTTTAAAGCCGTGGCAGTGATATACAACCGGTTGCATTTGTTTGGAATTAAAAATGTTTTCTTCTATACTGGTGTATTCTGCTTTTGTTATCATTAATTAGTAATAAAATGCTTATATTCAGTTTGTAGCTTGCCTTGTCTAAGTCATATTTTGAAGCTTTCTGTGACCTTTGTGGTTGCTGAAAGCATTGGAAAAAATCTGAAGCTACATCAGTACATTCTTTGTGCTATGGTGCCAAGTAACATTTTCCATTACTTACATTTAAGGATGTGCATTGCTGAATATTTAAACTGTATTCAAAAGTTTATTTAGATGTTTTTGCAAATGTTATGGGGCTTTGTAATGTTCTGTAAAGCTTACCTGCTATTGGAGAGGGGGGGAAGCACGTATCTATGGGTAATTTTTTCTATTTTGTTTTTCCAAGGTATCTTTAAGACAGTAAAACTGTACAGTAAGATGCATGAGTTTTAGTAACTTACCATGCAGTGTTACTCCCTAGCAGAAGAGTATCACTTGCTGATTTTGCTGATCTTTTCTGACCAGCAAACCTCGTAACCTTGCATTATTTCCATAAGAAAATGTGGAAATTTTCCATAAGAAAATTTGCAATAAAAAGATAGGAAATTAAATATGAGTGTAGAGCATGAAGAAGAGCTCTTAAAAACTAACAAATTATCATCTATTACATAAAACAAACTTAAGATGCAAACAAACCTCTGACTTTTCATTTAATTACCCTTATGTCTGCAGAGGTTTGTGTATGTATCCTTTGTTAGCTGCAGACTGATGTCTGGAGATAAAAATCACCACTGTGAATAGGCAGCTGAACTTCTACAGTGGGAATAGTGCTTGAACAAGGTAAAATAACCTTATTTTATTTTATTTTTTCTTGCTGAACTTGCCTTTTCTTGCCCCTGTGCCTTCTGTGTTTGCCCACACTCCTCACAAATAAACAACCCCTCCCTAATGACTCATCCCTACCTCAATTTGATATTTCTGACTGTGTTACCTAACAGTCACCTAGATGTCAGCAGCCTTGTAGCCCAAGCCCAAGACTGTCTTCTGATTATTTGGTTCATGCTGCTAAAAAAGTCATCTGACTCGGTCTTTACTCTTCTTCTTAACTCAGATGAAGCACAAGCAGTTTCATGTGTGCAGTTTCCAATATCACAGCAGCAGAACAATCTGGTTTTTTTTTTTTTCTCACATGGTATCTTCACCCATGAATGGTTTTCACCACCCTCTGAGTCCCCAGCAAAGGCGTTAGCTAATTAAGAGGCTGCATAGCAGACCCCGCTCTGAGCAGCGGATTGATTTAGTGAACTGTGGAGATCCCTTTTCACTTGAATTATCCTGTTCATGCTGCAGCTACTCTTCATACCCTAGTAGCTTCCAAAGCCTTGCTTCTGAAAAGAAGCACATGAAAGTTCCTCCATCTTATTTTAGCATGGTGTTAGCCAGTTTCATTTGAGACCTCTCTACCAGCTCAAATGTTAATGGCAAATGAGGACTATATAGGTATTCTGTCTTTCTCCAGCCATGATTGGATACTTCCACTGAGGAAAGCCTTCTTTGCAAAACACCTTGTGTTTATAGAATGAGGCTGTTAGGACTGAGTTTCCAGAATAGGTTAAGGTACACAGGAAGCCAGTCAGCCTGCCAGGTGGTTTATACCCTGTTAGATATTTGAGAGGTGGCTTTGAAAATGCAAGTTTAAACTACTTCATTTTGGCTTAACTCTTCCATCCCCTGCCTGCCTCTTCCTCTCTTTCTCTCTCTCTCCAAGGTGCTTAAAAGCATCTCCACACATTGCTTTGCTGTAGACTTACCAGTGTATGTGGCTCTTTCAGCAACTGTAGCAGTACAGAATACTCATACAGTGGCTAATTGCATAAATTTGAAGGGTTAATTATTCTTGAGAATATGTATGCTCACCTACACATTGTCCCAGATTTGCAGTCTTTTTGTAAGGTACAGTCCTATTTGTGGAGTGCAAATACCCCTGTTACATAAGATAACTGGTGAATTTTTAAGACACCTGCTCATAGTGCTCTTACAGAAATGCTTAGCAATAAATTTGGTGTGGGTCAGTGATCTTAAATATTTGCTACCTGACATGATCCGTTACCGTTTTACCTGATTTCGCACTCCACCTGTAGGTATTAAAGGCCTGTGGTGGTTATGTTTAATAATTTATACAATGATATAAATTATGAAGTTTATTGAAGTCATTACAGATTGTATATGCTGCAGAAATACATGGAGACATGAGAAAAGGGGAGGAAAGATTTCTTCCTCAGAAAGTCAAGGGTTTTTTTGTAGGTGGTGGGCAATGCAATCTGCCAGGGCAAGGGTATCGTACCCTTTGAGTACTCCCGGGGGAACAAGAATTTTCCCCAAACGACAGCTCTGCTATTGTAGAAAGCTTTACTGGCTAGTTTGAGAGTGGGAATAACAGAGACTGGGAAAACTGCTCCAGCTACAACGGGGAATGTTTTTTGGCATTCAGCATGTGTGAGGCAGGAAGAAACACTTGATTTGAAAGGAGTTTGTGGCACTAACTTAACTCCTCTTTGGATTCACCTAGAAAGTGTTTGTCTGGTGGCAGTGCTTGTTTCTGATGTACCGTGTGAGCTGCACTGACACCTGGTGGCTCCGTGCACCCAGGTGTGGCTCCCAGCGTTTGTGGGATACTAACCCCTTTCTTAAATCTGTAAGTGATGATCTCTCTGCTTTTGTTCTGAGGGAAGGTGAAACGTTAGAATAAGCAGAGTGGGAGAAAAAGATTGGGGATGCTGTTTAAGGAGAGGATATAAGAACAGGTTTGGTGGCAAATCCCCGATTTCTGTAGGTACACAGATAGTGTATTTGCAGACTGGGTATTCAAAAGTACTTATAAATTTACATTCCCATTCATGCCCAGTAAAATTCTATTTGACACATTTGAAAATCTCATTTTTTATTTCTTTCTCTTCAATAAACATTTTTTTTTTTCTGTAATAGTAAACATTGTGAAAACAAAACAATGAAAATATTTATTCATCTCTAAACTGACTTCAGGGAAAACTATCTTGATTCCTCTAGATTTAGTAAGAAAGTTTTTAGGACTACCATGTCTAGATCTGCATAACAACGGATTTAAAACTGTTATTGCAGTGTAATTTTTAATGAGAAGTAAACACTAGGAATTAAACTGGGAGACTGTGAAATATAACTAGTCCTAGTTCTCTGAAATTATTTTGCTGCAAATAAAAAGAAATGGAGTCAAAGTGGAGTTTAAGTGTTTTGGTGTTTGGGTTGTTTGTTTTCTTTTTTTTTTTTTTTTTTTTTGTACTTTAAAGGAATACCAAGGTGTTAAGAGAGAAAACACTATTTGACAGACTTTGACTCTGCTTAATTATATAGCATTTAATCACCCCGATTTCACAGGAGTTTGAATTTAGAATATAATATATGATCAAGCTCTTTAATTATGTTCTTTTTTTTTTAAGCCATGGAGCCATCGATCTCCTTTAATCTGACATTCCATATAATGTGGAATTTCACTTTTGCATTAAGCCACTATTCCCCCTTCTGCCTCCAAGGGTTCAAACCTTCATCTCTCATTTCCCACCTTCAAGCTACAAGCTTGCTGCTCACCCGCTTGAAGCTGTAATACTGTACAGAAAGTATTAAGGGCTGTGATAAGTCTCTCTAGCTACAGGAGTCAAGTCTAGGGGCTAGACCAATTCTTGGGCTGGGGAGACCTATGCTCCAGTTCTGCTCAAAGGAATTGCTATGTATTTTGACATGGAACACTCATTGATGAAACAACTGTGGGAGCAGACACTAGGGTTTTCATAATCCTGTCATGTTCCCTGAATTTTGCACCCATTATTTACCTTAATTTAGATCCTTTTCTGCAGAGCAGGACAGCATCAGCAAGAGAGATCGAGTGGTAGCTCTGGGATTGAAGCACATTTGAAGAAATAAAAATACAAAAAGAAGGAAACAACTTTGGTCTGAAACAAGAGAATTAGCTTTGCATTTTGTTCACTTGGATTGAATCCACCAGCCTACTTCATAATAGAGTGTATCCTCTCTTGGTGTTTTAAAGAATAAAGCATCTGAGAGTATATGACAAGTTACACTTCTAATTTCATGAGTTAACTACAGGGCTGTGAATGAGTGGATGGAAGTAGCTAGTAGAAGGGTGGTATCTCAGGTGCCTGTGTTCAGAGTTTCTGTTTGGCTGGTTTAGGCATTTCTCCATTTGGACTCCATTGTGACTCGTTAGTCACAGCCTATCCTGAAACATCTGCCTTGTGCTGTGGAGTCTGCTCTGATAGTCAGACTGAAAAGTTTACTGAAATTTAGTATGCCTTATTTTGTGCTTACTGAGAAGTGATGCCTTACAGAAAGTTTACAGCAGTAGATCCAGCAAAGGACTTGGACAACATCTAATCTTTGAGTTTCCGGTCCCAGGCACAGAAACCTTTGGTGAATGCCAAAGCTTCCTCTAGACTGTATGGGGAAAAGTCAGATCTCTTAATGTGGGATTTAAAACCATCTGTATACTGGACATGGGAAACTGCAAGGATGAGAATGTATTCTAAATTTTACACCTTTCTAGAAGTAGGTGTTCTGTGTGGAGTCCAAGTAGGGACTTCTGTCC
Source organism: Ceryle rudis (assembly GCA_033439905.1). Taxonomy (NCBI): domain Eukaryota; kingdom Metazoa; phylum Chordata; class Aves; order Coraciiformes; family Cerylidae; genus Ceryle; species Ceryle rudis. Next base: position 14,707 of record JAAGNO010028952.1, read on the forward strand.
ATGCGGAGTCTTTCCCCGAGCTACACATCTACAACTAGCCCATTCAACACAGTGAGCAGTCATTCATAAGCCACATCCACCAGTTAAGATAATGCTAATTTTTCATGCCGTGTGCACTGCTTACATCACTTGCAAAGCTATTAGGAATTCAAAGAACAAGTTCCTGCTAAACCCATAGCTGCAACCCAGGAAGGGCGCCTGCAAACAGTATGGCCTTTTGAGAGAGAACAGTTTCCCTTCTTCCTGAAGCCATGCAGCAGTGCAGCAAGACACTGAGGGTTCCTTGTGTGGAGGAGAAAACAGTATGATTTAATACTCTAGCCTAACTGCTAAGAGTACAGAGCTGGAGAGATTAAGATATGTGTTCTAAAACTTTAATTCTGTGGCCTGTTCACTGTTTTGTCCACAGTAGAGCAGTTTCAGGAGGATTCCTTATGTCACTTTGGTGACGGAAGAAGGTATGTTTTTGGACAGTCAAGCTGAAAACATATTTTCTAGGTGAAGGATTTAACCATTCAGCTGTTCATTAGTGAGTGTTTGGTACTGTCTTCTCTGGCAATTTATAACAACAAAAAAAAGTACTTGAAAGCACTGCTCTGTGGTTTCTGCAAAGTGGTCTCTCAGAGTAGCCTTTACAAAAGGGGGTGAAGGGGCTAAAGGGGGAAGGGACCCCTAAGGGCTAAAAAGTAAGAACACTTGCTTTATAGATGCTTGGCCCCTAAAGGATGTAGGTTGAAAAAAAAAAGCCAACGCTTAGATTCCAGTTGGGTGTGTGTGTGTGAGATAAGCACTGAGGTGCTGAGGCTGAAGTAGCTCAGGGCGTGCTCTGGAGCACAGTTCCCAGTGCCTGGGGAATCAGGAAATCAGACAGGGAGGCAGCTGGTAATTGCAGGTGCCTGCAGGTACAGCAGCTGCTGAGCAAGGCATCTGAAATAACAAACAACTGAACCTGGACAGTACAGTTCTGTTCAGTGCTTACTGTAATATTACATCACATTTAGTCCATGCACCATAATTCACGCTGTTCATTTTCTTCGGAAATATTTTAGTGTAGTTTTCAAATTGAACTTACTGCTGATGTTTTGTTCTGTTTCCACCCAAAATCAACATTTTGTCATATTTGAGGATGGATTAGGAAGATTGAGCTCAGGACCACTTCTGAACAAACTGGACACACACAAGTGCATGGGAGGGACACCTGCAGCGGAACAGCCCCGTGCAACAGTATAAGCTGGGAAGTGATGAGCTAGAAGGCACCTCTGCAGAAAAAAAGTAGTGTATCCAGTATAAGATGTTTGTGTTTCTGATAAGCAGTGAATTGAATATGACTGAGCAGTGCATCTGTGTGGTGGGGAAGTCTACCCACATACTGGACTGGATTTAATCACAGAATCCTAGAATGACAGAGGTTGGAAAGGACCTCCAGAGATAACATTGAGTCCAACCACCCTCCCTGCCAGAGCAGGATCACCCAGGGCAGGCCACCCAGGAACAGATCCAGGTGGGTTTTGAAAGTCTGACAGAAGAAGGCTTCACAACCTTGTGGCAGGTGCAGCCGCCCCCAACAGACAAAGCAAACAGGCTGTGCTGGAGCAGTTTGGCACCTCGGCCGTTAAGCTACACTTCCTGGTGTTTGCCTGTTGCCTCAGGGTCTGAAGCCCTTAGTAAGCAGGCTCAGAGTCTGTGCTTGTCTGTGTTTTGTCTGTACTTGTGCCCTCAACCGATCAGAATGACCACAGTGCACCCTTGACTGGGGTATAAATGGGGTCCTGCCTAAGAGCTGTAGGAGTTGGTTCTTTGCAGAGCAGAAGGTCTGGCAGTTGTACCCTCCCCTCAGAATTATCCTTGGATGGTGTGTCCATTGTACTGTGAGCCTCTGTGGATTGAATGAGTCTTGCCCCCCCCTCCCCGCCCCCTTTTGGGTGACTGGTATCTTGGGCACTCTGATGTGGAAGGTTTTCCATTGATGAGTGAGTGTGTCCCCATTTTGGTGTATCTTGCTTTAAGGTTTAGGATTTAGTTGTGTAGTGGTTAATTCCCAACAGACATCTGAACTTGAGTTTTGTCAGAAGGAGTGCTGGGCAAATGTGGTTGCAATAAACCCCATTTTGGATAGTGGCTGCTGTTTGGTGTATGGGTGTCTCAGTGACAAACCTCTCTTGGCAGCCTGTTCCAGGCTCCAACACTCTCACAGTGAAGTTTTTCCTCATGTTGAGGTGGAACTTCCTGTCTTCTACTTTGTGACCATTACTTCTTGTCCTATCACGGGGCACCACTGAAAAGAGACTGGCCCCTTCTACTTGACACCCACCCTTCAGAGATTTGTAAACATTCATAAGATCCCTACATCCCTTCTCAGTCTTCTCCAGGCTAAACAGCCCCAGGTCTCTCAGCCTTTCCTCATAAGAGAGATCTTTCAGTCCC
>JAAGNO010028953.1:0-15743 GCA_033439905.1 Ceryle rudis
AGACTTTCCAGCCCCCCCTGGCTCTGTTCCTGTGTGGGCTGCCCTGGGTGACCCTGCTCTGGTAGGGGGGTTGGACTCGCTGATCTCCAGAGGTCCCTTCCAACCCCTGCCATTCTGTGATTTTCTCCCAGTGTGCAAAGACTCACCTTCTCACCCAAGGAAGGAGCTGATGTTGCCATCCAAAAACCTGTAACATCTCTGGGAGGATCCGTGAGCCTGTGGCCAGAGCAGGACACGACTGCAGCAGCCAGAGGCTTGCCAAGAAAAATAGGGTTTGACCTGGTTTTGGCGTGGGCACGACCTGGATTTACTTCCCACAGGACTGCACAGGTACTGGTTCCACTGCCGACCACAGAGAGGTTGTAAGCACTCCATAAGCCTGACTTAGATTTCAGCTATACCTAAAACAAGCCCATAAAACCAGTGTATTTTTTTTCTGTAAATGCAGCCAAAGTTCTGCTATTATTCATCTGGGAGCTTAGAAATTTACAATGATTTGCCAGCACAAATATTTTTTGAAAAAAAGCATTTCCCCCCCTTCTCTGTAAATGTTTTGCCTCTGGCTTTTGTGGGTAAAAAGATGTTTTGGCCAAAGCAGGTAAAAATAAAAATCTATAGCAGTTTATAGAACTCATCAAATACGATTTTAGTTCAGTTTTAGAGAGAAGCAGGACTTTCTGTTCTCTTCGGCGTCTATGGGAAGGTCAATATTACTTCTATAAAACCTTCAGCAGCAAGGCTTTTTACACAGGCATGTCCACTTTCCATGGAAAGTCAATAGATACACTCAGAGCAATTCCTGAACCGAACAGGGATGGTGAAAAGGGAATTTTTGAGAGGTTGAGCTCGCTTGTATGAACTGAAACAGAGGCGAATTCCTTAAAGGCTTGAACCAGCCCCCGCTGAGAGATACGAAATTGCTTCAACAGAAACAGGACCTGACCTTCACTGAGAGACAAGCCAGGACCTGGAGGAGCCCCAACTGCTTAACACAGGCACAGACATGCCAGCAGCCACCTCCTCACCCTGCCTCGGGTTGGACTGCAGTCAGTCCCTGGAAGAAAATAGAAATTCATCATAATGAACGAAGCAGGAGGTTTGGCTCAGTAGCACCATTTAATGCCTGATAATCCCTCATCCCAATTTGCTCCAGTTTATTAGGCATCCCTAGAAACAGGCATGATGGAAATACCATGGAAACATGACAGCAAGTAGAGCTGTCAGTTCACAGCTCTCCATCAAGGGATTCTTCAGGGAGAGCAGAGATGGCATCACATGGACACCTCCCTCTCCTCTTCCCAGCTTCATGTCAAGAGCATGAAGACAGCCCCACAGTGCAGCCAAGAGGGGCACTTTGTCATCAGGTCTGGAGGGGAAATCAAGCCAGCCATGCCCACAACTGTCAGTGCCAACAATCCTCCTGTAGTAATATCAAAAATCCCAGTATGGGCAGAAAGGGGCAGATTAAACTCGCTGAACTAAGCTACTTGCATCTGGAGACACCAGAGGGAAGTGTTACTTCCCTCCCCCCAGCGCTTGTGCTTCAGCATCGCCACTTGGCTCAGATAATTTACTTTTAATAGTCTGGTTACAAATGAGATTGCAAAGGAAGCACGTGACTCAGAACAGGGATTTCTGAGTCATTCTCATTTCCCCCTCATGCCTCCTAGGCCTCTAATAAACTACAAAGAGACATTAAGAAAACACTAAGAACTCTTTATCTGCTGAGATTGGGGAACTGGTACAGTGAGCAGGCAATAATGGATTCCATGTATTCGCAATACATCCCTGCGGCAGCCACCGAACGAGGGAGACGGGAAGTTCAAGCGCCCGGGACGATGTAGCCTGCCCAGATCAGGCGGCTGGAGGTGGATAGAAAACGGGTGAGCAGAGTCTGAGGTTGGGTGAACACACTGTGCCCAGGCAGGAGGCTTTCAGCCGTGCCCATGCCTCCTTCCCTCAGAAACCCAAGGGGAGTTAAGTAGCTGTTGCCTGTGCTTTGAGACATCTTCTCCACCACCCTCCACCGGGTACCGTATCACTTGGGCCAAGCTAAATCACAGCACGAAAATGGGGAGACAAAAGGGGCCACGTCCTACCTGTGCCTGACTGTAACACCAGTTCAGACAACTGCAGGTAATGGGAAAATCAGGCCTGGGGAATCAATGGGCAAATGTCCCCCCAAGGCAATGAAATCAACGGGAAAACCAAACAGAGGTTAAAAACACATAGACGGAACTAATTACAGAGAGAGTGCTAAGCCTGGGGTGGATGAGAGCCCTTGATAAAGGAAATGGCTCCACCAGGTAAATGGAGCAGTTGGCCCCAATGACTTGGCTTATTTATTTTATTTTTTTTCTCTTTCTTCATGTAGGTCAGATGCCTTCCCAAGGGGCTTTCTCTTAACCTCCCTCTTAGGATCTCAATTACACACTCAACACAGATTAACAACAACAACAGATAATAGAACAGTTAGAGCAAAAGAAACCTCAGAGGAAAACATAGTGCACTTAGACCAGAACAAATAGCGAAGGGTTCACGGGGAAGGAAAATCAATGTGGCTGATATTTATTACACTCTTTATGGAGGGAGATGGGACTCAACCAGACCCCATTTAGAGTTCTGTTCTGCTTGGGTTTTGCCATAAACAAAAATAATGAGTCCAGCCCTTCATTACTGTTTTGTGCCCAGCACATTTTAATTAGGGATAGGAAAAAGACAGGGAAGGAAAAAAAAAAAAAACAAAAAAAACACCAGCAAGGAAAGAAAAAAAGAAAGAGAAAGAAAAGAGGTGAGAAAAATCTCCAGCTAATTCATAATTTAGTATCAGTTCTGTTCAGGCTTCTGCTGGATCTTCCAAAAGCAACATCCCTTTTCATTCGGATTGGATAGTGGCTGTTCAAACAGCCTTTTGATGCCACACATGAAGAGAAAACTAACAACCATGAGCAGGAAGGAGAAAGGAGAAGAAAGAAGGCAAACAATGCAGTATATATAGAATCTAACAACACAGCGTCCTGCCCTGGGAGGCGAAGGCCACTGGTGGTGGCTGCAATTCAGCACAAGTGGGAAGAAAGTAGGAAAAGATCAGGCAGAGGAAATGCACGTTGTGAAGCAATCGCATCCTTGTTTTCACCCGCTTGCTTCCCAGCATACCCGCAGAGCAAGGTGTGCACAGACAGGCTCAGGGCCATGTAGCAGGAGGCCACGGGGTTGTTCCTCTGCGTGTGCTCTCACATATACGTACAGGACATAACCGTGACCTCCACGAGGGACGTGGGGCACGGGAGCATGTGCCACGCTGGCTGATGGGAAGTTCTCACAAGTTCTCGCTCTCTCTGCCCCACGCGTGCACGCCAAGTCAAATCTGAGTGTGTCTGTTTGTGTGCAGGTGTCCTGCAGAATGTGTTCTACCTGCTTGATCCATCCTAGTCCATGACTGACTGTGCTCGGACGGGGTGGAGATGGATGGGATTGAGATCAGACTCCAGTCAAGGAATCTGAAAACTGAACTGAGGTGAGTCCTGCTTCAAGTAGAGCTCAAAATCAAATTATTTCACTTGTGGCAGGGAGGGGGAAGAGAAACAGAGTAGGTGAAATAATAGCTACTGTCTAGCTAAGATAAGCCATGCAAGACAAAATATTAATTCTGATTCTGTTAGCACACCAAACAGAGAGCGCTGTAATTCCATCCACTTGTCCAAATCAGAGAAAATTACTGTCACCAATGGTGCATAATTCAGGGGTGATAAATCATTAAAGTCAGGTTGAAATGGTTACATCCCACTATTTGATGCTATTGATAATAAGCCTGTCTGGGAAAGGGAGATCCTCTGTGTTAGGGGCTCACGGTGCTTTGCTGATGGAGGGGTGGGCAGGCTTTGAAGCTCTCTTAAGGTTCACGAGCCTCACTGAGAGTGGAGAACAACTCCAACCCAGGCCGCCCTGCTGATGTCTTGTATCTCCCATTGCACAAGCCCAACACCAGACTCGATATGAGCCGTCTCCTCGCGCTCACAGCGATGTCCAGGGATGACTTCAGACCTGGAGGAGGTCTGAAGATAAAGCCCTACCCCGCTGTGCTCTGCTTGCTCCCAGCTCTGCCAGTGATGTGCTGTGTCATCTTGAGCAATCACTATGGCTAGACACGTCCCCTTCCGTATCAGATGGCTCATACCGGTGTCCTCGTTAACCTCATTAACTAATGAGCCAAACTGATCATATGCAGCTGCTGATGAGACTAGCTTGGTGTCTTGGAGTGCCAGTATTGCTCCATCAGCTCACAGTAATCTGTCCGACATGATCAAAAGTCTCTTTCCAACATTTGCCAGCCCAGTAGGGGTAAAAGGAGACTGAGCTCAGCTCAGTGCTGGGGAAACAGGCGTTGTAGGTGAAACACAAGGAGCTCAAATCGGGATCGAGAGGAAGCCATTCTCTGCTCTATGAAATTAGTGCATTTGAGAACGAGGGCCCAGCCAGTTTATGGAGCACACTCCGTTTGTCGTTTTCCCCGCTGCTCCAATCACTTTGGGCTACCCTGGAGGAGTGGGGCCGTAATCACCACCAGACACAAACACAGGAAAAATCCCTCCTGCTTTGGGGAAGTAGGTAAACCTGTGGCTCAAGCTGTGTCTCTGCAGGAGCTGGAGAAAGCTGCAGCTTTCTGCAGCCACCTGGAGCTTAATTGCCACTTAAAGGAATTATCTTGTGCCTTTATCCCTAAGAAAAACAACTATTTGTACAGAGCAGCCAGACAGATAGGGAAACATGTTGGAAGTAGCTTTGTAGAGCTGCTTCCCCTCCCTTCCCCACGTTCAAAGTGAAAGAAAATAGAAACAATATTCACTCAACAGTGACGGGAAGGAGAGGAGGTGCTGGGCAGAGCACCTTCCGGAAGAGGAAAGAAAAGACATTTCCAAGTGTCCCCTGGTCTTGGGCTCCTTCCCCAGGCACCTGCAGCTGGTCGCTGGTGCACACTCCTGAGGGACAGACCCTGCGTCTCACTAAGGGCACCCTTCCTCTGACATCTCTCAGTATAGCTTTTGCTGCTCCCGGCAGCAAAAACATGACTGTAATTAATATTTTTAGGGAGTTCTCCCAGCATTTTGCTGGGATTCTGGCAGGAAGACTATTTCTTTTCTCCTTTAAAGAAAAATAGAAGCTCTTTTCTCTTTCATATATACCAGGAATAACTCTTTGCTGAAATGAGCTACTCGCTGCGGGAGAAAGGCACTGCACTGACAGGCTTGAAAACTGACAACTTACTATTAAACTACAAAAAAGTCACCTCCCTGGTGATGGTGGAGGCTTAGCAGCAGGAGACTCTTCTCTTCCAGCATCCTTTTTGCTGTACTAAAAGCTTCAGAGGAAGTTGTAAGAAACCAGACCTGGGCAGGTGTAGCCTAATGTACCCAGAGCTTAAACTAACTCTGGCTTAAACCCAAATTGGGGGGTTTTTGCCCTCTCACATTGTCATACAGTCTTGCCTCATAACATTGTGTCCAGACTCTCTTCTGAACATCTCTGCAAGCCCTTGGTACTGAGACATCCAGGCTTCTTGACCACACTGCAGCAATCTGGAAGGAATCTGGAAGGATGCCCCACAGTAAGAATGGACTTCAACACCTAGGGCTAGACCAAGGCTCCAGTGATTCATTCTTCCTTTCCCCCCCTCCCCTTGTATTCCTAATGTTAGTGTCTCAGTCTACGGGTGGTTCTCCTTACTCAGAGCTCCGTACCACATTTACCTCATGTCCCTGTCTCTTCTTCTCCCAAGCATCCATATAAACATTGATCCGTGTACATTATCTGTTGCATTATCAGCATTTGGCTTTCAAGCATTTGCTTTTAGAAGCACTAAAATCATATAAAATAAGCCAGACTCTCTCCCATACCCCCACATTCTCCAATTCACGATCAGGAGCTATTGCCACAGGCTTTAAATTTGAGGGAAAAAAAAAACTTATTGTGACTTTTTTTACAACTCAATATTTGTATTCAAACCATTTGGCATTACCTGCACGTGCCCTGGGAGGCAGAGCAGACAGTGGGAAAGCCCTCAAACTATCAGAATAAAAAGGGATTGACTGAAGGACGGCACCGGGGCAGGAAGACATGTTCTAGACATTCACATCCCAAATAGGCAAGACTGTCATTTTGGAAGGATCAGTTATAACACATTTCCTGGAGTAACTACTGCCCTGGTTAGAAAGCTTCATGCTTAGCAGTTTGTTGCTTTCATTTTCTCGTCCTTGATCATCAGCTCATATATATCAGCATTTCTTTACAGAATTCAATAGAGATACATCTGCTTAAGTGAGCTAAAGATCTGGACCAAGTCTCAGACAAGTTTCAAAGAGATTCCTGGCAAATGAAGAAGGAAAATAAAAGTCTTTTTGTACTCTAAAATTTCCCAGGAATAAAACAAATGCACAGTCAAAACTATTCAAATGGCATTTCAGGAGATCAGTCATAGAACCTATTAATGCATTTCTTTTTAACCTAAGCTGGAGTTTGCAAATTTACTTTGGGCTTATATGCTAACCTGTTCTCTTGCCATCACGGCCAAACCTGATTTCTGACATAAGACCCAGCTCTGTGTTCACAAGAGCCTCCGTGCTGAAGCGGATTCTGCCCAACAGAGATGGGGTTTCATTTGAAGAATAACTTCAGAAGAATCTTATCAAGGTCATATCAGCTCTTGAAGCCATGTTACGTGCACGTTCAAGTAGGTCAGGTGTATACCCACCAAAAATCACTTGATTTTTCAGAATGTAAGGTCAGAATCGAGTGTAGGGTCTCGGACCCATCCTCACGTAAGCAGTGCTGTACCCTGGGGAAAGCTGGTCTGAAATCAGTGTGACCAGTCGCTCGGCAAAGCTCTGCGCAGCACAGTCCACAGCATTTATAGCTACAAGCTTGGGCCTGATTCCCCACTGCACGGTAAATGACAATTATTCCTGCTTCTAAGGTCCTTGCCTAAAGAGTTTTAGTCCTATAAAAGCAAATAACTGCCCCCATTTTATATTGCCGGAACAGAAAATGTCTCTGCAATTGTGATTCTCTCTTGAGTCTGTACTTGGTGGTCCTTTTACACCCACCTCAATACAGGCTTTATTCTGGCATGCACTGGGATCGTTTACAGGCAGTGAATAAAGAGCAGTGATGCTGCTGAGACTCTCCACGGAGCTTGGCAAATTGACTTTAGCTGCTTCCCAAGGATTACATGGAATTTGCAGTCCAGTGCTTCCCGTGACTGCATATGGCATGTTCTTGCAGAGAGCTGGGACTGGGCTGGGACTCAGTGACTTCTCATTTGTGCTTTCCCTTTGCTTCCAAGCTCGCACATGCCAGCTTCACCAACGTGGATGAAATCAGCCTGTGGTACATGGCAAAGAGAGTTACAGCAAGGAGTAAGCTGGAGCTTTGGTTCAGCACAGCTCACCTGCAGGAATAACCTAAGCAGGAGTAAGCCCTAATAATCACAGCTCTTTAAAAGCCTCGGTATCATTAGAGAGACTTTAATAGCTTTATAAAATCAGGGAGGTATTTATTACAACAATTCACAGATAGGAACATAAAGACTCAGGTGGTGACTGGCACGTTCGGACACTGGTCGAGACCCAGCAAAGGGCGATTGTGTGGGTCTCAGGTTGGATGTCTACACATTAAAGCAACCACAGACAGGGGCCACTGGTGAAAATCTTGCTCAATTAACTTCCTGAGGATCCCACAGAAAATCAGTGGCAGAGAAATAGAAAAAGGGGTTGCTGAGCACACTGCTCCCCCAGCTCTGCTTCCCGGGAGCCTGGTCTGTGGTACCCAGACACGGGGCTCCAGCCAGTCCCTTCAAAGACGAGTGTGCAGACAAACAGTTACCCAGCTGTCAGAAAACTCTTTCACCTTTCTGTAACTGTTATTACCATGTTTACCTGGTTACCAACAAGATTTGTATTTGAATAATGGCTTTGCCCCTCCCTAAACCCCATCGATTTAGGGCTTTAGTTTGTTTGTGTGTCATCTTCTCCTCCTCTTGTTTTAATTAAGATACATTTTCCTAATTATCCAAAGAGAAACACGAACACAGATTAAAAACAGAATTATGCAAGGAGCCAGGGTAACTGAGATCCAAGGGAAGGGGCTGACGTGGCTGTGCTCTTACTCAGTGCACTTCTGCAGTGACTTTCACCCAGGGTGTTAAATTTGCTGCTCAGACATTAATTAACCCTCTCACTTGCCCCATGAAGAGCCCCCCGAGCAGTGGGTTCCCACAGCCAGCTGCACAGCGGCACACAGAAGTGGAGTAACTTGCCTGCGGGAACAGAGCACGCCACAGTTTCCTATTAGATCCATTAGGGAGGGTTATGGCTCTGTCCTGGCCATCTGACTGAACACAGCAAGGGTGGAAGTATGACAGTATTTTGCTTATCTGCTGAAAAGTCTCCTGTGCATCCCAGGAAATAGCTGGCTCTGACCACTGCTGGTGGGAGGGCAATGAATTTGGCGTGCTTTGGGGAAAATCAGACCAGTTGTTGCTAAGACCTGACCTCCCATGAGCTCAATCCTACCGCTCTACCCCGTGAACACACAGTAGAACAGGAGCAAGTTAAGGTGACTCCAAAACCAAGCTCGGTACTTCAGTTTCATCATTTAGATTCTGAAAATGCTAGCGAGAGCAGGGCTCATTTGTTGATGTCTGTTTGCAGGGGTTTCTTTGTTTGAAAAGGCTAATCAGCTATCAGGATGCAGAGGCAATTGCTTAAGTGTAAAGGAAAAGGAAGAAATTGTTCAAAGCTATTCAGATGAGGTGGTGTGGTTTGCGTTTTTGTGTCGGTGTGCAGCCAACTGACAAATGCTGAGCCACAGTCTGGTGTAAATCCAGATGAATTCCATTAGAATCAACAGACTTGCTTCCAATTTATTCTGATGTAACAGGGAGAATGATATTTCCATTTAGATTTACATTAGATTTGTTTCCTGGTTTCCATAATTCAGCCAGTTTCCATTGTGTACAAAACCAGCCTGGGCCAGATCTTGATCCCATTTGCATTGGATGAAAACAATGGTTTCAAATGGAGCTACACTGGATTTATAATTGCATAAACGAGAGCAGAATCTGATCTATTCCGAGTGAGAATTTCCCAGGGCGTTGCCATGTGAGAACGCTCCTGCCACGGTGAGGTGATCAGGTGCTTTGCCATTGATTGAGGTGAAAATTGTCCATTGAAACCCTGGACTGAAGCCCTGAGCTTGGCAGCTACTGCTTCGCACACCCAAGGTATAGAAGCTCCTCTTCCCTTCAGAAGATGAGCTAACAAGCCAACACCTCCTCCAGCTCGTGACCTAAAGTACAAATACCAGGCACTGGCTTAGGAGAAGGTCAGGAACAGAGAAAGCTCAGCCTCGCCTGGCAGAAAGCCTTCCTTAAAAGATATATTGGCCCTGATATACTTCATTTGTCAACGCACATTGTTTATAACTCAACTTCTCCATCTTGGCTTTTGCTTCCTCCCTTGAGGCCCTTCCGACTCCCCTCGTTCGGTTGTAATTGGAAATGTTGGGAGCAATACAATGATTCTCTGGCAGATAAGGCTGCCTGTGCTGGTGGCCACACTGCTAGCAATAGATTGGCTTATTACTAATAACTAATAAGAAGGTTATTCCCGGCAACATGTGCAGTCAAACGGATTTACTCCTCCCCGTCGAAGCTGCTTATTTCACTGCTAGCGGGAAAATAAGGCCATTTAGAGTCATTTATGGTAGTTGCAAAGGCTTTTCTGAGTAGATATACAAGCTATGTTGCCATAGCTTCTAGAAGGACTTTGAACTCAGCTCATCCATCTGCTTCACAGCCTCTCACTCTTGTTCCTCGCTGCCTCTAGAAGACTCCATTTCAGTGGGATACGAGCAGGCATTGCTCTCACTCTGGTTCTTACAGGCACGGTGCCGGCACAGATAACCCTTCAAGCACTGGCCCCCTGGCTGCCAGCTACCGTAACATTTTATGAACGTGGATGTTCCCCCTCAGGTCTCAAAGATGAGCTTTGCTATTGAAACATGCGGCTTGATTCTGTGTCACCCGGCGCCTGGGAAAATGCAAAGCTGATGTGCAGTAAAAGCAGCTGCACCAGCAGCACGTCCCTTTACGTCGGTCCAGCATGGTGCCCGAAATGAAGACATACCTCTGCCATTTGCATTTGCAAGACTCCTGTGTGTTTAATTCCACAGTCACTTTAGATTCCTTTACAAATTTAAGTACTTCTCTTAATTTACAACATTTAGCACCAAACACGGGAAGACAACAACAAGAACAACCGCAAGGGCACCGATGACAGCTCCACGCTTACAAGGCTATCGGTATTAAGAGCACATTATGTGGCAGATTGAAATTTCAGCATCTCTACGCTTCTCTCACCACGTCATCGCAGCCCTGTGCAGAGAGACAGGAAATTACCCCATGGGTTTGGCCTGCAGTATATAAAACAGAGCCATGAAAAAACAAGGCAATCATCAAATTTCCAGTGTAGGCGGCAATCTGTCTGGTAGGTTTGCACACATTCACATTATCGGGGCCCACGAGTGCCCAAAGGCAGCCTTACGCCGAGCAGCTCGTGCCTATAAAACACAAAGGCACCCCAGGTTCTCTGCTGTCTGATGCTTCACAGCGAGCGGCAACCGAGCGGGACCCATCACGCTCTAACGAAGGCTGACATAAATACTTATTTGTGATTTTGTTCCCCGTGGTTTCTATTCCAGCGTGCAATTTGCATTACAACTGGATCCTAATTGTCCGTTTCAGCAGGCAAAGAACAATCTGATACAGATTAGAATGTGCAAGGTAAAGCAGCAGTGTCACAAAATAGATGCCACCAACCAAAGGCTGCTGCCTCATCTCCCGGGGTTTTGCTACCGGTTGATAAAGAAACTGGGCAGCACTGCCCAGAATTACCACGAGCTCAAATAAACCAGGACAGTGAGAGTCAGCTTCACCGAAACAAAAAGTGACAGAAACTCTTTCGTGAGGGCTTTGTGATAGCGCTGAGTGTCTGAGGCAGTGCAGTCCTGAAAGCACCTTTGAGGTGATGTGGTGCCACTGTTCCTCAGTGAAGGGACACACCACGGGGTCAGCATGGCACGATGGCCTGGCCTGAGGGTCCTGCAAAGGAGCATTGGCAGAGCTGCCTTCAGAAAGGAGCCCCTGCAGAGCACCACCAGACCCACAGTGCTGCTGGGAGCCCCTGGGAGGTAACAAGGCACGTTTGGCTCCAGCAGCCTGTCTGAGGTAGCACGGCAGAGCCGTCTTGGGGACAGAGACCCAGAAAGCAGCATGTGGCCCTGAGAAGAAAGCCATGTGGCTGAAAACCAGGAACACCTGGACGGAGAGCACTTCCAGGAGGGAATGCCACCCAGCCAGCCCGACTAAGGGAGGCTAACGTGGCACAGCTGCCCTGTGCCAACCGGCCCCTGCAAGGAAATGTGCTGCAGCTGCCATGGATCGGAGAGTGCGTGTGAGTGCTTCTAGGGGAGGGAAATCCATAACGAAGTAGCCTCAAAGGAGACACAACGCAGCCTGCTCGAGACCCCAGCCACTGCCTTGAATTCTGTATATGAGAAAACCTCTGTATTCCCAGGGCCGCTAGTGCAGACTCATTGATTAGAAGGCAGGGCAGGAAATTAAATGAGGCAGGTGAATTAAAGCCAGACTTCACAGGCTGCATCTGTTCCTCTGCTCCCTCTGGGTACAACACTGATGTAACTTTAAAAAGTAAATTTAGTGCTGAGGAAAGCTGCCAGGCTGATGGCCCTGTAAACTGAAGCGCTTGATGCATCCACAGCTCGGGTAGAGGCGAAGCACAGAAGAGCTGCTGAAACGTGCCTCAGCCTGAGCTGCCTTGCTGGAGCTGGTGGAGGTGGCCTGCCTGGGCTTGTCTTCTGCTCCTGAAGCTCAAGAAGAAGGAGCTAGCTGAGGCTCCCAGCTGGAGGTGAATGCAGCAGGGGGGTTGGTAATCCTGCCCGTGATACCCCATCAACAGCAGGATCCCAAAGATAAATGCTCCTGATGAGAAGGAATCCCGGCTGTGGTGCAGCACGCGGAGCTGCAGATGGCTCCAGCTTGCAGTAGGCCCAGGCTGGCACACAGACCTCTCAGCTTTGGTCCTCGGGTCTTGTCCACACCTGTGTTCACAGATAACAAGGAAAACATCCATTGCAGAGCAGTTCTTCCCTGGTGTCTGGACATACCACAACGGCCCTGTACTCTGCAGCTGGTTTTTCATAGACCTAGGCAAGTGAGGAGAGACAGGACATCTCCAACAAGAGACCCGTTTTGCCACATAAGTGTGTGTCCAGAAGAGGATTTGAAGCGTGCATCTGCCTGTTGGAGACCCAGCCTTCTTGGCCAGACTCAGGTAAACGGCAGATGTCTGAATTATATGGTAAAAAGAGGCTGTCAGCTCTTCTGAGAGCAGCTGAATGGTGTGATCCCTGCAGTTCACAAGTGTTTCACAAGGATACCTGAAAGGAAGGAGTATGAGGCAGTGTGGGGAGGAGAGGCAGGATAAAAGTCAGTGTGAAACAAGGGAGTAAAAGAGGTTGTCACACTGATTCCCCAGCCCTCTCATCACTGGAGGGATGCACAGTCCTATCTGCAAAGCATTAAAAAAATCCCTTGAAGGAAAACAACAACATAATGAACAGTCAAATAAAGCAAGAGAACAGTCAGCTCTTGTTCCTCAGAACGTAGCGTCTTTTCTTGTATATCTTACATTGGATTATGGCATAGAAGGAAAAAACAGAAATAGATCAAATAGATCCAGTTCGGTTTACCTCTTTTTATGCTGTACCTGTGCTGTTTCCAGGTGGTTTGCCTTTTTTTTTTTTTCTTTCCTTCTTTTTCCCATGTGATAAGATCCATCATTTGAAGGACAGCGACCAAACCAGCTCTTCCTGCTCTGAAGAAAGGCAGCAACTACACTTAGAATAAAAGATCGTCAGGCAGATTTGAAGTGTCAATCAAAGCCTATCTCTGAAAAAAAAAAAAACCCCAACATTAGTCCAGGCAGCTCCCCGCATCACCATCATTAATTTACTCTTTCCAGATATCCCCCTGAGCTGCAAAAAGCATTCCAGAGCCGGCCAGAGCTGCCAGCTACAGGCATGAGGTGTTAGAGTAGATACTGGACCTAATTCCACTCAGGTCAGTTTGCCTTTTGCAGAGTAAAGGACTGTGGTTATCAGGTTTGGAGGAGTGAATACTGGTCTCCCAAGCTCGGTGAAGCAAACTGTACCTTTGTACCAGAAGAGGGGCATAGATTTAGTTCTCTGTTGCTGAGCGTGTCCCATCTTCAGTAGGACACCTCCACTTTAATATTATTATTACTCTAATTGAAATTATTATTTATGGCTGCACCTAGGGCTGCGCGAGGCACTTTCCGAGCACTCGGGAAAGTCCTGGCTCTGCTCCAAGAAACTCATTAGTTCAGGACAGACGGACGTGCCGCGTGGTCAAGTGGCAGAAACGCTGACCCAACAGCACCAGCACTCTCCTGGGGAGCCTGGCTCCTTGGTTGACCTTGGAAAAGTCACATTCCCTCTTCCCACACCTAGTCCCATCCCATTCTTTGCCCATCTCAGTTGCTTGGACTGAAAGATCTTTGGCTGTGACTTTGTTCACGTTTTTGTCTGTCTTAGAATCTCTTTCTGTGCAAAGGCCAAGGAAGTACTTGGGGTAATATTTAATAATAGGACAAAAACCAAGACCCCAAACTGGAAAATGAAAAGCTCCCATTTTCCATCACATTTCTTCAAATGCTTTTGTTGGAAAAAAAAGAATCAAATGTTTTCTCATTGCCAAAACAAAGTCCAGCAAGGCATGTTTTCCAGTTGAAAAACAGAACATTCAGGTTTGGGGGGTTTGGTAAAACCATCGCCAGTCATTGAAATTTTCTGGGGCAAGTTCTGTAGCAATTAGAGAAACATCCATTTTGTCCTGAAAATAAGTTTGAACTTAAAAATCAAGTTGTCCTGTGAGCAGGGAAACTGGTGAAACCCGTTCTTCTTCTGATTCGTGTATTACAACTGCTTTTATTTTTTTCTTCCTTTTTTGGTGTTCCCAGCTCACTGTAGCATCCCTTATCTCCTCCAGAGCTCCCCAGCAAAGTCCTCAGCTCTTCCAACAGCTCCTTGCTCTGCGGGGAAGGGGCAGCGAGCGCAGGAGCTGGTTTGAAGCTGGGTAGGTACTGATTGACCAGCCAGTATCTAAATGCCAGTTGGTCACCTGGCTGCTGTGGCTCAAAATAGATAGGGAGCAAGAGGTGTAATTACCTTTCCTTCAATAGGATATTAACTTAAATGTCTCTCTTCTATCCAGCTGCTAGGCTTTTTTTTTTTTTTTTTCATGAAAATTGCAGGAATCTTGGGTCTGTGAGACCTCTCTCTTTCCATTAAACCGGGTTGAATCAGGTCAGCTGGTTTAGAAATTATTGGAGCGAGGGGACTGGCATACAGATGGAAGAACAACACAAGGAGGCTCATTGCCTTAGAAAACCTGGCTCAAGAAGAAGGCACTTTTGGTGTAACATTGAGTCCCTAATGTCAGGTGACGTCGTCACCATGACAGTGACCAACCAGTCTCTGTCCTTTGGAAATACAAAGGCTGTCAAGCCCCAGGACTGTCCGTAGGGGGCTTACTGTGTGTTTCTACAGAGACTCCAGGGCCCCGCTCTGTGGGAACTGCTCAGGAGCCCAGACAGTCCCTAACTTGAGTCACTGGATGGACAAAGAGTTGGACGCAGGGGAAGAATAAATTATCTCAGACTTACAGGTAGGAAAACAAAGGCCAAGACCAGCAACTTACTGAGGAATCCTGTGAGAGAGTCAGAAGAAGGCTCAGATGTGCAATGTCCCCATCTAGGGCCCTAAGCAAAGTCCACCTCAGCTCCTTCTCGCTTCATCAGCCCGGCAGAAGTCCCTCTCTCATGGGCATTTCGCTCTGATTCACTGCCCTCAGGATCTGAGTCAGTCTTACCCCGGCTTCTCCTTTGGCAGCTGAGACCACACGGCGTGCTGATGAGGAAACGTTATTTGTTTTTTCGTTTGAGTTAATTATTCATGGGCACTGTGCTGAAAACACTCGGAGCTGCTTTCTGAACAGTCCTAGAGCTGGCGTGCAGGGAGGGACTTACCAAACGCTGGTGGCCAGGCTGCTGTTCCACGGCCAAGCTCTCATCCATCTGCTTCCCTTCAGCCCTTGTCACGCTCCCCATCTCTCATGGCTTTGGCTGTGTTCTTTGGCATTATCTGAATAAGAAAGAGGCAAATACTTGGAGCGCCGTGGACACGCAATCAGAAAGGGCATTTGATCAAGGAGGCACTGACCTCGGTGTGGGGAGAATATAAACCTCATCCTCTGACTGCTTTGTTTTTTCACTCGCACCGTGTAGCTGAGGATAAGGCACTTGCAGGGTTTCAGACCTGTTTATCCTTCCACAAAAGATGCCTTCACCCTCCTTCAGATAATCTGAAACTGTCTGGAAGCCTTTTTCTCACAAGCCAGGCTCCCCCTCTTTAGTGCATGCTCCTGGAAATCCAGTTTTTCATCTCAGAGCAAGGGCAGCCTGTAGCTTTAGAGCACTTTGAGGATGTTTAAAGAGAGACAGAGGCTTGAATTGCTCTAGGCACACTCCCTACCCGCTCAGCACCGTGCGCGCCTCAATGTGTTGCGCGGCCCCCGTCGTGATCCCCCG